>JAQQSW010017987.1:0-11343 GCA_028646575.1 Pseudocheirus occidentalis | reverse complement strand
TGTACTGAATCTTGATTTGTAATGGAATAAACAGAGTGTTCACTAATACTGTGCAATCTGAATCTTAAGAGCTGTTCACAGTAGCATTTTACTGTTGATTGGCTTTACAGAGTTGAATAGCAGAATTAAGAATCAGCAGAAAAAGAGTAACTGAGTTCATGGAAGTTGCTGAATTCACCAAGTAAAATAGTACAGAGGGATAAGCAAAGAGGGCCCAGGACACAGTTCTATAGAATACTCATACTGATGTGATGTGGATGAAAATATAGTAAAGCAGACTGAGAAGAAGTGGTTAGATATGTAGAAGAAGAAATAGAAGAAGAGTAGTGTTATCAAAATTTAGAGATAATAAAGTATCAAGGAGAAGAGGGTAACTAATTGTGTTAAAGGCTGCAGAAAGGTCAAGAAGAAAGAAAACTGAGAAAAGATCATTAGATTTAGCAATAAAGAAATCATTGGTAAATTTGGAAGGATTAGGTTTGAGTGAATGATGAGGTCAGAAGCCAGACTATAGATTTAAAAGAGTATGAGAAGAGGAAGTGGAGGTACTTATTGTAGACAGCCTTCACAAGGAGTTTAGCCATGAAAGGGAGCGAAGATATGGCACAATCTGGCTAGAAGGGTGCACCAAGTTAGGATTTTTTGAGGATGAGAGAAACATGGGCATGTTTGTAGGCAGGAGGGAAGCAGTCCAAAGAAATGGAGACTGAATCTGCTGGAGAAGACAGGATGGAATGGGATTACTTGTTCATATCGAGGAGTTTGGCTTGTTAAGGAGAAGGGCCATCTCATTATGTGAAATAGGGGTGAAGGTGGAGACAGTGGCAAAATGCATCTGGGAGATGTGAGTTGAAGAAGAGAGGAAATGAGGAATATTTTAGTGAACAGCCTCAATTTTTTTTCAGTGAAATAAGAGGCAAGATTCTCAGTTGAGAGACTAGGCAGTGACATGCAATGAACTGTTGTGGTTAGTAAGTCAGTAAGTCAATTGGAGAGGAATAAAAGGATTACCTTGCTGCAGTAAAGGCCCAGTTGAATTTATATAACAGAAGTTTGAAATGAATTCAGTCAGGGTGGTTTTGTGGCTTTCTCTAGCTTCATATGGCAGTAAGTAGAAGTAAAGGCACTGGATGGTAAAAGTAATCCAGGGTTGAGGCTCCATAGAGCACACTGATGACAGGATAAAAGGACAAAAAATTTAAGAGGAAAGGACAATGCAGAATTGAACTGGTTCACTATGAGATCAGGATAAGCAAGGAAGGAAAGCAAATACAGTGCAGGGTGATGGCTTAGGAAAGAATAGTGAAGATGAAGAACAGGATTCAGGGTGGCAAGGCAGAGGGAATGACAACAGATTTTGATCAGATAAGAGAATTTCAAAGTTCACAAACCTGGAAGTGGAGCATTATGCATGAAGGCAAGATCCATGTAGCTGAAATGGGGTGGAACAGGTCATGGGAAATGATCAAGCTGAAGAACTAGGAGGTAAAGGTGTTTGAGGAAGTATCAATATGTATGTTTAAGTCCCCTAATATGATGGCAAGAGTTGAGGAGGAAAGACAGGATTTGGTGACTGATTAGATATGTTGGGTGAGGAAAAATGAAGAGTTAAGAATAATGTTGAAGATGCAAACCATGTAGACCAAAGGATGGTGGTATCTTCAAAATAAATAGGAAAATAAGCAGTTTTTGAATTGAATATTATTATAGTCATATATTATCAGTTTTATATATATAAGATTGTTTAATCAATAGCATATTATAATGTTTAATCATAAACATTATGGAAAATAATCATAGGTACATTATATTATTGATTTGTTTAATTAATAGCAGCCAAGATGGTATAGAGACCCTATCTGTCCTCACAAAAAGTTGCATACTTTTAGGTAAGATGCAGTGTGATAACAGTGGAAAGACTATGAGTTCTGGAGTAAGAGGGCCTGGGTTAAAATTCCGTCTGACACTGACTTACCTGTATGACCTTGGGTAAATTATTTTAATCTCCCTGTCTCAGTTTCCTCACCTATGAAATGAAAGAATGGACTACATGGCATCTGAGACTCCTTCTAGTTCTAAATCTATATCCAAAAAAATTACTCAGGATATTGAGTAAGCTTCTCCCTAAAAAAAAAGTCCAAGTGGTTCTAATTCAAGTCAATAATTTTTTTTCTTTAATCTTTTGGTAAAGAGGAATGATCCTTATTTTGAACTTTTTACTAAGAAAGATTGACCAAAAATAACACTACTGACCAGCTTTTCTGAATTATATCAATACCTACCTGTTCTCCATTTAAGCGATGTGCATCTACCAACTCAAGAAAGATTGACAAACGATGACTTGCATCAACTTCAGACTTTTGGGATTTAGATTTTGAAGCTCCAATTCTTCTCATCCCAGGCAAACTCATTGCCATATGCAAAGTTTTAACAGCTTCTGCTATTTGTCCCATTTTCTTCTGTAACTGGGCTTTCATTAAATGATATAAAGGATTTCCTCTTACCTGAAAACATTTCGACATGCTTGAATTATTTGGAGATAATTTTAAAATGCTAAAATGACAACATATATTTAAGATGAATAAAATCATTTAGGAAAGCATAATGTTTATATGTACTTATTTGCTTATGAGATTTCCTTCCTCTTTTCACTTTTATATCATTATTAATTTAAGTAAGATAGATATAAGGAAACTGTGACTACTGAAGCTCTCCAAATGTCCTTCCCCTATAGAGAAATAAGATAAATTTACTTTCATTTTCAGAAAGACTAAAAACATAAGCCTCCAACAAACTTTAATATATCATAAACTGCTGTTGAGTTTTATGGGCTGTAAAGAAGCTAAAAACACAAAGAAGTCTGTGCTGAAGGTGTTAATTCTCAAAGGCCTTAAAGATAAAATCTCAAGATATTTCAAAGGAAAGCGAGTTCAAAAAACAACGCCAGAATAAAGCGCATTGCACAATATTTCAGGATATTTGAGAAGACTTTAACAACTACTGACCCATATGTCTGCTTTCTCATCTCTCTACATAAAATCTTTACGAGAACAGTTTACACACACATTGAAGACATTCCAAATGAAATCACACGGGAGTATGAGGAAAGCTTTCATAGGCAGTTTGCTAAAGCAGAGTGTATTTTTATGATCATAAAGATGACTGAGAACTAAAGAAATAGAAGATTTTATTGTATTTACTGATTTTAAGAAATATTTGGAGCAGCCCTCTTTGTGGTAGCAAAGAACTAGACATAAACTGTTTCCCCACTGATAGGGGAATAGGTATAAAACAGACATAAGAAATGTAACAATATTATTTTGTAGTATGAAATGACAAATCTCAAAAATTTGGAGAAATGTGGGAAATCTATATGAACTGATGAAAAATAATGAGAGATGATTACAACAATGTAAATGAAAGAATAAATTCACAAGATGGAAGTTGAACCTTGTATAATGGAAAAATCAATACAGGTACCCAAAGAAGAGATAACGAAACATACTTCTTAATTTCATAGCAAATTTGGACTGCTAGCACAGAATATTCTATACATTGTCAGACATAGTTACTGTATTGGATATGTTTAACTGTTTTTTTTTTTTTTGTCCAGGACTCCCCCATTCTAAAAAAAAATACTGTCTCACTGATCCATCTATCCCCACTAGCTATCATCCTATATATTTCCTTCCTTTCTTGGTTAAATTCCTTGAAAAGGACATCTATAATTGGTTTCAACTTCCTTTCTTTTCTTTTTAAATGTCTGCAATCTGCCTTCTGAGTTTACCATTCAACAAAAAACAGAAATAACTCTCTGAAACTACCAATTATCTTTTAACTGCCAAAGTTAATGGCCTTTTCTCAATCTTCATCCTTCTTGACTTCTCTGACACTTTAACAATGTCAATCAGTTTCTCTTCAGTGATATATTCTCTCTGGTTTCCACAACATTCTCTCCCAGTTCTCCTCCTACCTGAGGAAGATGTGACCTCTCTGACTGCTCCTCACTTTCCTCTGCTAAATCTTTATCCATCCTGCTCCTGTAAACATGGAAATCCAACCTAGAGGGTCCTATCCTGGATCTTCTTTTCTTCTTTCTTTACACCAGTGGTTCTCAACCTGTGGTTGTACCCCCTTTGGGAGTCAAACGACCCTTCCACAGGGGTTACAGGGGTCTCCTAAGACCATCGGAAAACACATATTTCCGATGGTCTTATGAACTGAAACACCACTCCTCTATCCATGCAGGTTCTGCCCACATGGAAATACGCCCACAATTTAGAGTATTAAAGGGTTGCGGCATTAGGAAGGTTGAGAACCACTGCTTTATACTATTTCACTTGATCTTATCAGCTCCCACGTTAATTATCATCTCTATATTAATGATTCTAAGATCTATTTATCTAGGCCTAGCCTCTCCTAACTTTCAATCTAGCATCTCCAATTATATAGGAGATATCTTGAACTTGCTGTTCCACAGACATCTTAAATTCAACATGTCCAAAAAATGAATGCATTATCTTGCCCCATCCCCAAATCCTTCTTCCTAATTCCCCTACTGTGGTCAGGGGCACCATAATATCTGTCACCCAGGTTCACAACCTAGGTGCTATCCTCTACTCCTCACTCTCTTTCACTACCATATCCAAAAAATTGTCATGGCCTGTGAATTTTACCGTTCCTCTTTCTCTTCTGATCCTGGTGCTACCTTTAAATCATGTTACACCTAGAATATTGCAATAGCTTTCTGGTTGATTTCACTGCCACTCAATTCTTTCCCTACTCCAGTCCATCCTACATTAAGTAATTAGAGATCTCCTAAAACACTGGCATGACCATGTTATCCTGTATTCAATAAACTCCAGTGGTTCCCTATTATCTACAAGATCGATGATAATACTCTGGTTGGCCCTTTTTAACCTGGTCCTTTCCTATCATTATAATTTTCTTATATTTTACTTTTTTGTTCTAGTGATACTGGCTTCCTTGCTATTCCCTATACAACATCATCCATGCATTTTAACTGGCAGGCCTCCATGCCTGGGAAGTTCTCTCTCTCTTCATTTCTGCCTTCTGGTGTGCCTATAGGAAAACTTTACTGATTCCCTTTTAGTATTAGTGTCTTCTCAATGAGATTTTAGTCAATTTATCCTGTATATATAATGTTTCTAGAGAGTTGTTTTCATGCTGTTGTTCCATCAAGGCAGGAATTATTTTTGCCTCTCTTTGTAATCCCACCCTTCAGCAGAGTGCCTTACAGAAGATAATAAATAAATACTTGACTTGTCACAAAAGAGGATTCATTTTGGAGGAAGATCAGAAATGACAAAGAAAAAAGGCATCGGTAACATACTTCTTTGTTTTCTAAAGAGAAAAAATAATTTGTCTCAAGGGAGTAAAATGCAGTTTTAAAAGCTCTTCTCAGATAAATTATATTTCACTTTTTTTTTTCAAAATTACACAAGACTCCACAATGGACATAACTACAGAAGTTACTTTTTTCAATGGTCTCTAACGAACATAGAAATGGAGCAATGTACTCAGCCCAAAGTGTTCACCAGAATCATGGAAGACATCCTATGTAAAATCTTAAGAGAAGTACTTCCCATTGATGGTAATGTTCTCCAAATGCTGCTATGTGAAGGGGTTAGCCTTGAATCAAAACTTGAAATACTACAAAGTGTCTCCCCAGTTAATTCCTTGTAATTTGAAGGAAACTTGTCTAGTCATTCACACCAAAAACCAAAGCGAATGAAAAATGTACACTGCCAGGAATTGTAGACATTTGCCCCAACATGTATATCTTGGACAATGCTTTAGATAGAGAATGAGTGAGATCTAAAATTGAGATCAGACTGTATTGCATTTTGGAAGGTGTGCAGGGCTTTCAAATTTACCAATATGTACACTGTTCAAAAGCCAATTTTGTTTTAACAGGAATGATGATAACACGATTTTAAAAGAATAAAATTATAAATAACTCAAAGAGCAAAGGAAAGATTCATGGTGGGAGTAATCTAAGAGTGGAACATGTGTGTGGTGATGACTTATGTCTTAAAAGAAGAGAACATGATATCAAGTATATGTACAATCAGAAAAGGCAGTTCTGGTCCAACAGAGCAAGAGAGAAAACAAAGAAATGAACACTCTTAGTCATATACTTGACTTATACCTCCTTATTAAAAAAACAACAACAACAAACTAGGGTTCCAGCAAAATGTGTCAGTGGAGATACTCTTTAAAAGATTAACCGTACAACAAAGGTAGGAGGAAAATGAAAATATATTGTCATTTAAAAGGAATACTCACATGAATAAAATCACAGACCATTCGTGGTATTCAAGTACCATTTAAGTTTCTAGACATTAAGCAATTTTTTGGGGAGAGGGGGAATTTAGGAATGTAGACTAAAAATAGCCCATTTTTCCATTTAAAAATTTACAGCACACTTTATTCAAACACCTTTTGATACTACTCCTGTGCATAAAAGTTACATGCTACAGGTTTCTATGCTGGAGGCTGCAAAGACCCCTAAGAAAGTAAGTATAGAGAGAAGTAACTCAGACAACATGGAGACATAAGAAGGTCAGTGAAGAAGACCCTAAGAATAATGAAAAATAAGCTCTACTATTTAGAAGACAGAAGATATGAGAGATCTTTCAGTTGCCCTATGAAATAGCATATATTGCACTCTCTATCTGTACCTTTGAGGCTTTACCAAAATGACTTAGGATTTTATGAGTCACTATTACTAAAAGATTCTGGAATCCCTACATGGGCACATGATGAAGGTAGCCTTTTCCTTTGGAATTAGTTTAAGAAGAACCTGAGCTTTGCTTTTAATGTCAGAGGAGAATTATACATAAATAACCAGGATAAAAATATAGCAGACCTACACCTTAAGCCATATGATGATGTCCAAAATGACAAGACAGTACTAAATTATGACATTATTCTATAAAGTACATCATACCATAATTCAAAATTTCTCAGTCAATATATAAAATCAGTGATCGGATTTGTCACAATTTTTCTATGGTTTAAAAGGTCTGAAAAATTTTAACTGCTCTCATTTCACCCTAAAATAAAATGCATAAAGTAAATTTAAATAATAAGTAAAAACATTTTTCATTAAATGAAATGATCCTTAAAAATTTACTAAGTTCTACGGATAGTTTAAGTTTGGAGAACTCACCTCAAAATTATAACTCAGACAAAGTTCAAGAGATTGAGAGCACAATTTAAAATTATCTTGAGACAAATTAACTTGAGCCATGAGAAGATGAGCATCTGCATAGGAAGGATTGTGTTTCAGGCAATGCTTTAGGTTACTATGGGATGCTTCGATATCACCTAACAATCCAAACAAAACATCAAAGTAAACCATAATTGACCAATTAAGTGGTTAGCAATATTTCTATAGGAGACAACTGCTACATCAACTACATCTCTGGATTGTTAGTTCTTTCAGTTTTCACAAAGAGAAAGCCATAAGTTGGTTAGCTTTGCTCTAGAGTTCATGGTTATAAAAATATATATTTAATCCATGTGAGTTAAAAGATAAACATAAATAACTATCATCAGCTCCTCTTCAGTTTTGATAAGGCAAGAAGGTTAGAGGCTGGCCTGAAGGTAACAGATTGGTGATAATACTAGGAATCAAGGGACACTGAAGACAGTTTTATCTAGCTTTGGCCCTGTTCACAAATGAACAGTTTATGAAACAGTTTTTGCCCTGCATAGCTGTATTCAATGTTCCTTCAGCCAAAACACATCATGTGAAGGTTTTTGGGGGGAAGAAATGGTACCCATGTAATATGGCTATCTTTAATTAAATGAGCTTGATTCCCAGAAAATTCATTAAATCATTATAATTAGATTCTGGCTAATTTATATTAATTCTTAAAATAAAAGTACTAATTAAGTTAACCATAGTAACATAAATCCTCAGTTTTATCATTCAAACGTAGCTCAATAAAAATAATATCATCTGATAACTCCACAATTGAACTGAATAAAAAGTTAGGGAGTAAATAAACCCTAGAAGGGATTTTTAGTGTTTAGTCTAGTGATTTCAAAATGAATTTTTTTAAAGTTTGGTCAAAGGAGTATGTACTTTAAAATCACTGTGAAGAAAGAAATTTAAATAGTACTGAAAAATCTGCTGAAACTTAAAACTTTCCATTTGCACTGGAAACCACTCATTTATTGAAAACCCTCTCCCTTATATAGAAGAGAAAATGGACACGCAAAGAAGTTATGTGACTTCCTGTATACCACTGAGTAACTTAGTTATGGTAGAGCTGGAACTTGCAATCAGGTCTCATTATTCACTGTCCAGTGTTCTTTATACTCCACAAAAATAATTACCAGATTAGATGGTAAACACCTTAAATTTAGTTTCTTCCTAGGGGCAGCTAGGTGGCGCAGTGAATAAACACGGCCCTGGAGTTCAAATCTGGCCTCAGACATTTGACACTAACTAGCTGTGTGACTTTGGGCAAGTCACTTAACCCCAATTGTCCTGCCTTCCCTCCTCAAACTGCTGCCTCCCCCCCCCCCCCAAAAAAAAACCAAATTAGTTTCTTCCCTAAGGGCTTTTCAGGGCTAATTAATTTTTATTTAACATCCAAACATGCAGAAACATAAAAAGACATATTAAATGCTACTTATGCTTATACTTATACCTACATAGCTTCTGTGATAACTATGTTATCTTGAGAATGTAAAAAGCTAGTCAAGGAAGGTAACTACTTAATGCATTCCAAATCTTTAGAAAATAATGCTTGTGTTCACAACTGTCTTGCATTTGAAATACCAATCTAGACTTAATGCTTTTTTTCAGGGTCTTCAGTCTGGTATGACTGTTTTTCCAAGTCAATGATTAACATTAATTGATAAAAATCTAAAGAATAATCCAAGAGAGGAAATACTGCACTATTTTATTTTGAATCAAATATGCCTACATATATTCACATGAAGGATAACCATATAATTTATTTATTTAACCCATTTAGACAACCACTTTGTCAATATTATAATAAGCAAAATGTCACTTAAAAAAAGTTTAATTTTAAAGACACACATTACCTGATAAGTACTTCACTTTTGCAATTAGGAAAAAAGCTTGCAGAAGACCTGGTACAGTTCTCACAATAGTCTCCAAGACTGAAGCACAATGTCTGAGAAGTGGAGAAGGTGGTTGTCCAGGGCTTGTAGGCTAGTAATAAAAGCAAATTAGATTACTACCTTTTACCACGATTTTGTAACAGATTTTCCCCAACAGAACGCACACATTCTCATTCTCTCATTTTTTCTCCCTCTGAGAAAGGTACAGCAAATGCACAGACACAAAGACAAAAACATACACAAATGTGTGTGCACATGCACACACACACATTTCATTCTGGTTGGGTATTTTTTGGGGGGGGGTGGTACAGGTTCAGAACTGTGATTTCATCACTGTAGAGAGATACAGATCGAGAATTGTATTAACACAGATCCGTGACATACTGTCTTAGAGCCTTGTCTAGGATACTGACTGAAAGTTTCAATGATTTACCTAGATTCACAAAGCCAGTGTGTCAGGTGACACATAAACCTGGGTCATCCTGACTCTGAGGCCAGTCTTCTATATTTAATATAACACTACCTTTCATTTTAATCTAACATTTTCACAGAGGAAAAGGGCGGACATATTAGAGAGAGGTTGCAGAGATGAAGTGAACAGATCTTGGCAATAGATTAGACATGGTGGGGGGGAGAGGAATGAGAGATAGGGAGGATTTTAGGTTGGAAATCTAAAGAATTTTGCGAATGATATTGTAATTATTTAAATATTCATACAGAGATTCAAAGAATGCTTTTGGATCAACACTTGTCATTTATTTGGCTCCCCAATTCCACAAAGATGCTATGTGAACCAGAGTTGCTACTCAGTTAGCATAAATTCATAAAGTATAGCTTTATGCAAGGGAATTTCTGAATAAATAGATAAGGATATCTAGGAAATATTAAAAACTAATTTGGATAAAAGCAACTTGAGTCTAAAATCTCAGATTATTGACCTCAACATACCCTTAGATGAAAAGATTTTTTCTCATTCTTAGCTACTTTCCCTTGGTATAGTGTTAGACTTGGAGCTAGAAGACATGGAATTGAATCCAGCCTCAACCAATTACCAGTTTGGTCATAATGGGCAAATGATTTCTCTCTCATTGTCTAAGCTTCTTCATCAGTAAAAAAAAGGATATTAATTCTCACATTACCTACTTCACAGGGTTGTTATGAGGAAGTACTTTGTAAATGATAAAGAGTTTAATATATGAGTTCTTGTTAAACAACAGAACACTATTCCTTGGAAGTACTGTGAAGATTAATTTCAAAAGAACTCAGAAGCTTTTAGTCTTTACAGAGAATGGAAGGTAGAATACCCTATATAGGTTAATAGTCCACTGAGTCTGAAATGAGGTTTACTTTCCATCATGGAGGTGTCTTCCCAATTCTTGCTACTGAGAAGATTGGACATTTTATCTTTTTGTATGGCCATCTAATACTTTGAAATTAATTATATCTTGAATGAGATGTCCAGGAGACATCTTAAACTAATTCCAAAACAGAACTCATTGTTTGTCCTCTTATAGATTCCCTGCCTCCTACCTTCCCTATTACTGTAGAGTGGGGCTTCCCCTTCAGTGTTTCTTAAACTGTGGGTTTTGACCCCATATGGGGTCACAACTCACAATTTAAGAAGCGCTGCTAAAGGGCAATACCATTCTCAAAGTTCTTCAGGTTCCCAATGTAGGAATCATCCTAAACTCCTCCCTATCTCTCATCCCCCTTCCCCCTATCATGTCTAAGGTATTGCCAAGACCTGTTGACTTCATCTCTGCAACCTCTACTACGTCTGCTTCTCCCCCTTCCCCCCATTCTCCTCTGACGCTGCCACTACTCTTCTGCAGGACCTCATCACCTCACACTTGGATTTACTGCAATAGCTTGCTGGTGGGGCTTCCTGCCTCAAGTTTCTCCCCAATCCATTCAGTCACTAATGTGATTTTTCCAAAACAATGTCCAATCAGGTCTTCCCTCTACTCAATTAACAACAAAAGCTTTCTATTGCCACCAGAAGCAAATAACAAAATGTTCTGTTTGGCATTCAAGGCCCTTCATAACCTGGTCCCCTCCTACATGTCCAATCTTCTCTTTTGGGGATCTTTTTGAAGAGGTGATCAGTGAATTCTTTCAAGTTCTATTTTGCCCTCTGATTCTAAAACATCAGGACAATTTTCTTTGAGGATTTCTTGAAGGATGCTTTCCAAGTTCTTTTTCTGGTCATGGGTT
>JAQQSW010017986.1:0-11343 GCA_028646575.1 Pseudocheirus occidentalis | reverse complement strand
CCTGGCTGGAGCTTTTTCTCTCAGTCCACTCTTCTCTGCTCTCTACTCCACGCTGGTGTGGCTTCCTTGAGTTCAGCGTTCTTCTTACCCCAACCTTAGTAGGCACTTTCCTGGGCTGGGGATCTGCCTAGCTCAGTCTCTCCGTGGGTTCTGTCCCTCTTGAATTTGTGCAGATTCACTTTTTAGCCTTTAGCTTTTAGTGCTAGAATGGCTCTGGCTGCGGCAGTAACTTCTCCCCACTGCCCTGGGGTCAGGCCTCGTTTGCTGGCCTTGGCTCCAGACCTGCTGCGATGGGTTCCTCCTGCCGAACTGCCTTCAGTGGGGACGTGTTTTCTGCAGTTCCGTGGATTTTGGAGCTGTAAAATTTATTGATTTTATGTGTATTTAAGGTGGCCGTGCAGGAGCTGCTGATCCTTGCTGCTTCTACGCTGCCATCTTGGTTCCACCCCCTACTGTATTTCTTGAAGTTTTCAATTTGGAATCTCTTTCAGGAGCAGATTGGTTAATTCTTTCAATAACCATTTTACCTTCTGATTCTACAACCTCAGGGCTGTTTTCTTTGACAATCCTTTTGAGGATGCTGCTGTGCAGGCTGCTTTTTTAATCATGGCTTTCTGGTGGTCCAATAATTCTTAGTTTATCTCTCCTGGATCTTTTTCAGGTCAGTTGTTTTCAAGTGAGATATATTGCACTTTCTTCTAATTTTTCAATCTTTATGTTTTGTTTGACTGACCCTTGCTGCATCAAAGAGTCCTTAGCTTCAGTATGACTGATTCTAATTTTAGTGCATTGTTTTCCTCAATAAATTTTTGAATCTCCTCTTCCATATGTTCAATTTTCATTTTTAGGGAGTTATGTTCTCCAGTTAGATTTTGGATGTCTCATCCTAGTTCTCCAATTTTACTTTTTAAAGATTTGTTTTCTACAGTGAAATTTTTTTTTCAAATTTGATCACCGTAGATTTAAATTTATCTCCTACTTCCATAATTTCAATTTTAAAATCACTCTTGAGGTCCTCCAAGAATGGTTTTTGGGCTTGAGACTAATTCACATTTCCTTCTGCAGTCTCCCGTGTGAGTAAAGAGTCCATGTTGCCTTTTGAATTTAGTTGTTATTGCTCACTGTAGAAAGATTTGACGGTCCTGGCCTTAGCAGTTTCCTTCTTCCCCATTGTGATTGCCTATGTCATGGATTTGTAGAGTGGATATCTGCTTCTGGGGTGCAGAAGCATTGAGCTTCTCAGGCTTGGAGGCAGGGTTTTGGTTGTTCACTTAATGAGCTCTAGTTACTGAGTGTAGATGGAGGCCAGGGCCAGGACTCTCAGTGTTTCCCCTGAGTTACCTGAGGCTTACAGAGTATCCTATAGGGGAAGGATGGAGTAGCTCCTTCAGGTTTCCACCTCTATGTCTCTGGACTACAACTCAGGCAGGCTCCGTAGCAGGAGGCCAGCAGAAGGGCAGGACAGGACTGCAGTTTGCTGATTGGCCATGTGGTACTAAAACACACTGGGGGTTTTGTTGTTAGGGTTTGCTAGCTCCACACTCCTAGGCTTAGACTCCTATTGTCTCCCTTCCTCAGTGACACCCAAGCCTGAAGCTATTTCCACTAATTCAGTTTTTTACTCTGGGTGGGGCATTTAACTCTAGACTTTTCTGGGTCAGGGAGGAGGGATTTGAGCAACTAAATTTTATTCCACTGTCTTGACTTCTGGAAGTTTGGGTATGTAATTTTTAAACATTCAGGCTGCAGGCTAGTAGACCAAGGAGAAGTTGCTGACCCTGCTGCAGGCCCTTCTTCTTCTCTTACGGAGCTCTGACAGTCCTCCATCGTGTGGTGAGACAACTGCAAACTCCTCTGCCTGGGTGAGTCTGCTGGCTTGCTGGGGCTTCTTTTCAGTATGCCCTACTGTCCTCTCAGATCCGTGCTGGTGCAGTTCCTGTGTGCTCCATGTTCTCCCTCCTCTGATCTGAGCAGGCACTTTCCTGGGCTGGAAATCTGCCACACTCTGTCTCCCAATGGGCTCTGTCACTCTTAAATCCATTCAAATTCACTTTTTAGCTTTTAGGGACAGAATTCTTAGAGGAGCTTTGAAAAGCTATTGCTTCCTTTCCACCATCTTAGCTAAACCTCTAAAAGATTGTTTTACTCAGTTTTTTTTTGTTTTTGTTTTGCTGATACTGCTATGGAGGATTCCTTTGAGGGCACTATTTTATGGTTATTTGGAGTAAAATATGGGAGAGATACAGCAGTTTATGGTTTAATCTGTCATATTGGTTCCCAGAAGTCTCTCTCTCCCCTAGTTTAGCAATTATAAACTTGCTTTCCCAGAGAAGGCTCTCATGTCACTGTTGCAGCCATGTCTCTTGTAATCCCCGAGAAGTTCCAGCACATTTTGAGAATGCTCAACAACAACATTGATGGACAGTGGAAAATAGCTTTTGCCATCACACCAATTAAGGGTATGGGACAAAGATATGTGCATGTAGTACTGAGGAAAGCAGACATTGACTTCACAAAGAAGGCCAGTGAGCTCACTGAAGATGAAGTGGAGTGTGTGATCACCATCATACAGAATCGCTGGCAATACAAGATTCCAGACTGGTTCCTTAACAGACAGAAGGATGTAAAGCGTGGAAAATATAGCCAGGTTCTGGCCAATGGTCTGGACAGTAAGCTTCATGAAGATCTGGAGCAACTGAAGAAGATTCAGGCACATCATGGGCTTCGGCATTTCTGGGGTCTACGTGTCGGAGGACAGCACACTAAGAGTACAGGCCGCAGGGGTCTCACTGTGGGTGTGTCCAAGAAGAAGTAAACAACTTCACTGGCCTTGTTTGTTAATAAATAGTTTATAACAACAACAAAAAAAGAAATTATACATTTGTATCTTATAATATTAATAAAATGATATTCTCCTTTTTATCTTTCTCATTGTTTTTGGTTTTAGGTAAACTTTGTCTTTGAGCTAACCTGTAGATAATTAAATGCCAAATAAGAAAAGCTTGAATCTATTGAGTCATGCATTTGTTTATGTTATTTTTTTCTCATTTTGCCCTATCTATTTCCATTTTTAGCCACAGTACACCCCCCAAAAAATTATACATAAGAAAGGGGGAAAAAAGCCCTGAATTTAAAGGAGGATAAAATCAAGTGCTGTTACTACAGGAGGAACGCAAATGTGTCCGACTTCCATTCCAGTTTTATCTAATTGGTGAATTGTTCTTCTGTTTCCATACATTCATTAAGTTATTTACAATTCTGCATTGATTAGCGGATTTTATTTCCTATTTCTCCTGAAAAAAATCTTCATTTACAGTGAAGAATACTATGAGGTGTTTTTTTTTCTGTACTAACAAATGCCCCTAATAGCTTAAGAGAGTTTTTCATATACACTCAATCCTCAACTTTCATGAAGGTATTATTTCTACAAAAGGTGGATAAATCAAAAATGCTAACGTTGGTATATTAAACCTTCAGGAAATAGGAGGTCAGGTTCTTGTCACCACCGGAAACCATAATATTTCACTAGAGTTAGCTAAGGATACATTTTCTTTCATATGGTTATTTTTATAACAAAATATTAATTCCAACAATATGAACTTTTCCTAATATGGTAACCAGAAAATAACCTATAAGACCCAGTCCACAAAATAAAATTGGCAACGTGCAAAACTTTTTTTTTACTAGTAATTCCCTAGAATTATATAACCTTTTGTGCTAACATGTCAATGAAAAAACACATTGATTTTAGATAATATTCCCTTTTATAACACATGAAATCTATAACAGTATTATCTGCTGAAAAGCAAATAAAATTTAAACATTTTTTATGGTGAGATTGCTGCCCTCTGAAAACCAAGTGAGACTTTAGTCAGAGCTGTCAGAAAATGCTGAGACTGGTGGGGTCTCATCATCACTTACTACACTCTGTCCTTAATGACTGGTAAATATACTGAGCATAATGAAAGATGCACCAGCTTGCCATAATCTGTCAGTGATATATGCTTTGTACCCTTTAAATATCTTTTAGTATGAAAGCATAGCAGACTTAAGTTTGCATTTAGCCTTGAGGCTAAGATTGTGATGGGATCTGTGAATGTACCAGTTACCAACATAAAAGTGAAAATGAAGATACTAATAAAATCACCAGAATGTTTGAAGTCATGGAAGCTAAACCTGCAAGTGTTGATGATTGAGCATAGTTGAATTACGCAAATAGCTTACTTAGTATTACACCAAAGGTTCTGATAATATATGCTGACTACTCATTCTGAAAAACAGAAATTCATACAAATCAATTAATTTTATCTCATTTGTTTCAATTAGTTCTTTCTCTTATTTTCCTTAGAAGCCCATTTTACAGAAGTATTAGCAATAACAGTCTTAGTACAAATTTGTTTGCTTTTCTGGGTATATGTGTATGTGTGTGTGTGTGTGTGTGTGTGTGTATGTGTGTGTATTTGTACCTTAAGACTCACAGCAATGGAGTTAACTCTATATCTGTGAAGGTCTATCTATACCTGGAGAGTTTAAACACCACTAAGTTCTTCTCAGCAGACCAGCTTCAAACAGAATATTCAAATTTTGGAGACCAGCCAATAGAAACTGGAAGAAACCCACAATCTTTATCAGTGGGGGAATTATACACAATGGTGAGAACATTTTTTAATTATTTTTTTTATAAAATGAGATAACAAAAATACCTGAAACATACAATGTTATAACCATAAAGTAGTTGTATGTAGAATAACAAATACTTTAACTAAATGTCAGAAATATCTCTCTTTGTCTTGGTCATATAAAATATGAAATTGAGCTAGTAGAAAGAAAAATATCAAGTCTTATACCTATTTATAACAAAAATTAGAAATCCGTATGTCCTCAAAACCATTAGTCAAATAATATTTTTTTCTATTTTGACAGGAAAGAGTGAAAACTGAATTTTCACTTTGAAATTTTCATCAAAAGTATAACTAAAAGTTGTTTATCTATGAAACCGAAATTTAGGCTCTTTGAAAATGAACAGGAAAGATGTATTTATGTGAACAATAAATTATATCAAAACAATAAATTATTTAGTTGAAAAATAGATTTGAAGGCAGTAATAAAAAATTCCCATGTTTTAAGAATTTGGTAATTAAACAACACATATATGCCATACACAATTCATATGTGTTTTTGAATATATGCACATATCCATACATATATTTGTCATGTATATAGCTTGGTTGTATTCATTAGTTTCCTTGTTATCTCCCTCATTAAATCATGAGCTCTTTGTAGGCAGGAACTGTGTTTTGCACCTTTATATTCCCAGTACTATCACAGTTCCCGGCTCAAAATAGGTACTTAAAATGGTGTGTGTGTGTGTGTGTGTGTGTGTGTGTGTGTGTGTGTGTGTGTACGTATACATACACATTAGTTATATGACCTTACTAAAATCAATTATTCAATCTCTCAGTCCTCTAGGCACCTATCAAAGACTTTAGTTTTTAGAAATGTTTTTAACATGCATTGGTAGAGGAAATTTCCTCATTTAGGGAATACTCTATGACAGAGGTGCCAAACTAGCACAAACCAGATAGAAATGTAATTGGGAAATGTTTAACAAAAGAAAAAATACAACAAGATATAGATAACATTAATCTGTGGTTTTCTAAATCGATAATTTGCTGTAAGATCTGATTCTGTTTGAGAATAATGTCACATACCAAGGAATTCATAATTTTAGGTCCTCAACTCAATATCTTGTTTATAAATGGGATTTCAAGTCTTTTTTTACCTCAACCTCACAGTTTCTATGCATGTGTGTTTTAAAAATATATTAGTTTGTATATAGTTAATGAAGAACTAGATATTAAAATTTTATTTATTAAAAGAGAATGACATCAAGAAAAGAAAAAAATCCTAAGAAAACAAATATTTCATGCAAAACACCCACAATATAACATGAAGTTTCTATGGTTTACATGTATCAAAGAAATATAAGTAGAGTCAAGAACAACTATTGTTTTATAATTGTCATCATTCTTATTCAATTTAAATATAATTAGAGAAACGAGGAAATACAAAGCCAAGAGTACACCAAAGCTACCCCACTATCAACTTTATAAAGCACAGATGTTTAAAGTGGAGGCAAGATGGTGGTGTAGAAGTAGCAAAGTTTTGCAGCTCCTACACAGCCACCCTAAATACCCATAAAATACAATTCTAAAAAAGATTTTGGGGCTCCCAAACTCACAAAAATACAGAAAACACATCTCTTGCTGAAGGCAGCTCAGCAGGAGGGGCTCATTGCAGTAGCCTGGGAGCTGAGGCCAGCCCAGCCCAAAACCAAAACCATGGCCAGGTCCCAGGGCTGTAAGGAGGATCCGAGCTGCAGAGTAAGTCTACCAGAGAGCAGATCTGCAGCACCTGGAACAATCTCTACATTTATTAGGCCAGGAAAATTAAGGCTTAGAGAAAAGGCAGTGGAATTCAAGCTTTCAAGCTAAATTTAAGGGAGAAAAAGCAATTTGGCCAAACTGCCTCCAGGGCAAGGAAGCAGCACAAAGTGGCAGGATCTGCTGAAACCAGCAACTGCCTCCACTGGGCTGCTTCAGAGCTCCTGGCCTACCAATTCCAGGGGGACTAAGACATTGATCAGGGCCAAGAGCTCTTGTGTTGAGATGCATGGATCCAGATTGTGGTCTTGGGTGGTGGTCCTTAGGTGCACTTTCAGAGAGCCAAAGCTGGTGGGGGCTGCAACACCCCCCTAATAGCTCCGGCAGCTGGGAAAACCAGAGCGATTTTGGGACAGAGCTTTCCCCCCTGGAAGCAGAGTTCCACAGAGCAAAAAAATCAAGCAATTAATTGACTTGACAACATGAGGAGAAGGAAGCAAAGTAAGAACAGTAATCCTATTCTAGAATCCTTTTGTGTGGACAAAAAGGATTGAGGTATGAAGCATGAGGAAGACAGCACAGTCAGAACTCCCACACCAAATGCTTCCAAGATACATGGAGATTGCCTAAAAGCCATAGATTGACTTAAAAAAGACTTTGAAAAACTAATAAGAGAAGTGGAGGAAAAATTGGGAAGAGAAATGAGAATGATGCGAGAAAATCATGAAAAGAGAGTCAACAATCCGACTGAAGAAAACAACACTTTGAAAAATAGATAAATTGAAATGGCAAAAAAGGCCCAGAAGGCCAATGAGGAGAAGAATGCCTTAAAAAGTCGAATTTCCCAGATCAAACAAGAATCTCAAAAGCATTCTGAACAGAATAATTCATTCTGAATTAGAGTGGAGCAAGTGGAAGCTAATGACTTTATGAGAAACCAAGATACTATTAAACAGTTACAAACAAATGAAAAAATAGAAAGCAATGTGAAATATCTCCTTGAAAAAAATACTGACCTGGAAAATATATCCAGGAGAGACAATTTGGAAATTATTGGTCTACCTGAAACCCATGACCAAAAAAAGAACTTGGAAAGCATCCTTCAAGAAATTCTCAAGTAAAATTGCACTGATGTTTTATATTCAGAGGCCAAAATAGAACTTGAAAGAATTCACTGATCACATCTTGAAAAATATATCCAAAAGAAAACTCCTAGGAATGTCATTGCCAGGTTCCAGTATCCCCAATTAAAGGAGAAAATATTACAGGCTGCCAAGAGAAAACAATTTGAATACTGTGGAAAAACAATTAAGATAACCCAAGATCTGGAAGCTTCTACATTGAGGAACTGAAGGGCCAGGAATATGATATTTCAATGATCAAGGGAGCTGGGATTAAAACCAAGAATCACCTACCCAGCAAAATTGAGTATAATGTTCCAGGAGAAAATGTGGTCATTCAATGAGGTGGAGGACTTTCAAGCATGCTGAAAAAACCAGAACTGAACAGAAAATTTGACAATCAAACCCAAGAAGCATGAGAAGGTAAACATGGGAAAGAAATCATAGGGAACTTATCAAAGTTGAACTATTTACATGCCAATATGGAAAAAAAACGATAATACTAACTTATGAAACTTTTTTAGTATGAGGATAGGTGAAGGGAATACAAATGTATATGTGTTTGTATGTATACTTACACATATGTCTATACAAGAGGCTATATGTGAGTATGACTACATATCTGAGCATGTAAGTATATGTATACATAGAGGGTATAGGATGAATTGAATATGAAGGGATGATACTTAAAAAGGTGAAATTCTGAAGTGGGAGAGGACTAGAATTAGAGGAGACATGGAGAGACAATATGGGGTTAATCATCCCATACAGAAGAGGCAAGGGATAACTGTTACAAGTTTACTTCCATTTAATCTAATTGAATTTGGCTTAGGGAAGAAATGACGTAAACCCTAAACTGGGTATTATGCCACACAGGAGAGTAGGGGGCATGGGTATGTGAGGCTGGATGACAGAGGGGAAGACTAGGTCTGGGGGAGGATTACTGGAAGCACACAGTTCAATAAAGGGACAGGGACAGGGTAGAGAACATAACAAAGGAGTCGGTATAGGAAGGAGGGACATATGATCAGAGTGTCACAATATGTCCACTGTGAATATGGCCTGTGTAATTACATATGCACAGCCTGTATTGAATTGCTTGTCCTTCAAGGGGGATTGGTGACAAGGGAGGAAGCAAAAGAATCTAGAATTTAAAGCTCTCCAATACATGCAACTAGTAATTAAGATATACAGTGACTGGGTTAGGGAGACCCTCCCTGTCCTACCAGAAAATTAGCAGGGTGTTGGAGGAGGGCATAAAAGAGAGCAGATCAGGGGAGGGGCTTTACAGTGAGATCACTATTTTGGGGTTGGGGGTAGGGGAAATACAGGGAGAAAATCTGTAACTCAAAAATCTCATGGAAATGAATGATGTAAACAAAAAAAAACAAATTAAAAATTATATTAAAATTTAAAAATAATGCAAAAGTTAAAAGGCAATGATTTGTTGAAAATAAAGTATTTTTTTCCTGTTACCTGTGTCTGCTCTTTCAATTTGGCTGTTTTCTGTATTATTATGTGACTTAAAATTTATGATGAATTAGACAAATTTTCTTAAAGCTATTACTTTTTTTTAGTTAAGCATCAAGTTTTCAGAGTTCTGGTTCCAAAGGCTGCACTTAATCTGATATAACAATGAAGCTGGAGTTCATTTCACTTAATCTTCTTAAATGTGATAAAGAACATTATTTGTCACATACTCTCTTCTTCAGTTCCAATATTACAGAGAAATGTAGTGGAGCAATACTAATTAAAATAAATTACTAGAACTCAGTGAACTTCTAAATAAACAAAGTGAAATAGAAAAATATACCAGCCTCTTCATTTCTCCTTTTCCATCAGTAAATGCCTCCACTAATAGATATAGATACCCCAGCCATCCAGAAAAAACTTGTGGCATAATTTATGGGAAACAATAATATTAAATTAAATATATGGCCTGCAAGCAACCATTTTATTTATTTTTGAATCTATTTATTATTAGATATAACTAATTAAGATGACATCTATGAAAGATACTTCAGAGAATGATGATAAGTGTTATTTTAAATTCACTAAGGTCTTCACAAATTTCTGTAAGGATTATATCTTATTATTATCCATGTTTAAAATATATATTGTTTTATTTTTAAAGCAGTCTAAAAGTTATGAGAAAGTGGTTAACAGGAAGATGATGATTTTCAATTAAACTGAAAAGGAATCTTAGAAACAAATATATTAAATTATTATCAATTCATTTTAATAATTATTCAATTATTATTTAATAATTAAATATTAAAAGATTGAACAAAATGTCAATATGAGAATAATTCAAATGACTTCATGTAAGTTTCTCTAAACAAAATACAAGATATTCCTACTGAAATATTTGTAGGCTATGTGCTTTGAAAAGGCTTTGAAAAATCACTTCTAAATGGAATAAAAATAGAAAACTTAAGGAGACTTTAGACAAAATAATGTATTGCCTGATTGGCTTTCTTCATATCACATCTTAAAGATTAAATTTAATATTAAATCAGAATAACAACTAACACTTATATAGTGCTTGCTATATGCCAGGCCCCATGCTAAATGTATTAAAAATTATCTCATTTAATTCTCACAAGAACCCTAGGAGGTAGGTGCTATTATTATTCCCATTTTGCAGATGGGAAACTGGGGGTGTTAGAATAGATGTTGTCACATGAGCAAAGTCCCATGGCTAGCAATTGGTTGAAATCAGACTTGAACTCCCATCTTCCTTACTAGAGAATTAGTGCTCTATCTACTATACTACCTAACTGCCCCACAAAAAGAAAAAAAAATAGTGACATATATGCAGCAGTTATTCTATTTTTTAAAATAATTTAAACAATGTTGCTTATTTGAGAAATGATGACATGGCTTCTGAATGGCATATACCTAAACCTACTCTAACTATTTTTCTAAGAACCATGTAACTCCCCTTCTCAGAAAAAGAAGTTGAAAAAGCTATCAAAGAGCTACCTAGGAAAAAATCCCCAGTGCCAGATGGATTCACTAGTGAATTCTATCAAACATTTAAATATCAATTGATTCCAATACTCTACAAACTATCTGGGAAAATTTGTGAGGAAGGAGTCCTTCCTAATTCTTTCTATGACACAAATATGATACTGATACCTAAATCAGGGAGAGGAAAAATGAAGAAAGAAAATGATAGACCAGTTTCCCTCATGAATATAGATTCAAAAATCTTAAATAAAATATTAGCAAAAAAAGGCTACAGCAACTTATAACTAGAATAATACATTTTAGCCAGATTGGATTTATTCCAGGAATGCAAGGATGGTTCAATATTAGGAAAACCATCAGTATCATTGATCATATCAACAATAAAACTAGCAGAAAACATATGATTGTTTCTATAGATGCAAAAAAAGCCTTCAACAAAATACAACAACCATTCCTATTAAAAACACTAGAAAGTATAGGAATAAATGGAATTTTCCTTAGAATAATAGGTAGCATCTACTTAAAACCATCAGCAAGCATTATATGCAATGGGGATAAACTAGAAGCATTTCCAATAACATCAGGGGTGAAACAAGGATGCCCACTATCACCCTCTTATTCAATCTAGTACTAGAAACGTTAGCAATAGCAATTAGAGAAGAAAAAGAAATCAAAGGAATCAAATTAGGCAAAGAAGAGACTAAGCTATCATTCTTTGCAGATGACATGATGATATACTTGGAGAATCCTAGAGAATCCAGTAAAAAACTTCTTGAGACAATAAATAAATTTTTCAAAGTTGCAGGATATAAAATAAACCCACATAAATCCTCATCATTCCTATATATTTCCAATGAAGCCCAACA
>JAQQSW010017985.1:0-11344 GCA_028646575.1 Pseudocheirus occidentalis | reverse complement strand
AGAGCCATGACTGCCTGTGTGTACATCAGCCACAGTCCCAGAAGCAATCCTGGAAATGATTTTTCTAGGGATGATGGCCCAGAGGACCCAGCGAAAGGAAGCTGCACTACCGAGATCCTGTGGATGGTCCAAGTAGTAGGCAAAGAGGGTTTGCAGAAGGAGGCCGTGAAGAAGACTCCAGCAGCCACCCCTTTGGTGCAGCTCAGTGCTCACCATCCCTTCAGAAAGGAGGCCTTCAATGATAGGCTCCTGGAAGTTGTCTATGTGGTGAGGGAGAGCTGCCCCCGGGGGCCACTTTCCATGTCAATGTGAGCAGCAGCCCCAGTGACCCTTGGGACACTTGCTGAGATAAATCTTGGTTATTTCTTCATTTTTCATCATCCTACAGCTCAGTCATAAGCCATCCTTTATTCTGATCATCAAATAAAGTGATTGAAAATTATGTGTGTGTCTGGGTGTCTTTAGTGAATGAGTGAATGAATGAATGAAGCATTTACTGAAGCAGTTCAGTGTGCAGAGTTCTGCACCAGGCACTGAGGTGACAGACAGGAAAACAAGACTGTCTTGGCTCCAAAGAATCTTAATTTCTCCTGGGGGAGATAAGACTTAGGGTCAGTGACAGTTACAATTCATGGAGAGGTCTCGTGGTCCTTAGGGTGCAGTAGTAGAGCACACACTAATACTTCTTCTTTAATGTCATTTCTGCTGGTAAAATTATATGTTTCCTAGGTTGACCCATTTCTCAGTGCCAAAGGCTTTGGGGGTAAGAACATCCTTTTCTGGATTTTCAGTAGCTGTTTCTGGAACCCCTGTAGGAGCCAAGGCCAGGCTGCTTCTCCACAGGGGTTCTTCCCACACTGATCCCTGGGCACCCTGGGCTGTCTCCATCATGGTCTGAGAGGAGAGGAAGCCTGACCCTCCTGGTACATGCTGGCCCCTCTCTCCCCCCAGGGGGCCTTGCTTTTTCAACTGGGCTGGCTTCTCCTCTGACCTGTGGGTAGAAGTTGGGGGGGGGGCTGGGCCCTGATCCATGGGAGTTGTTTCCTTAGATGATGACTGATGGCTGATATGGAAGCAGGACTTCTATGGGGCTGCTACCACTCCCAGGGCTCTTCTGTTTACATGCTTTTTGGGAGAGACTTGTGAGGACTTGGTGGTAGTGGTGAGGAAGGTAGGCCCTATCTCTACAATCATGTCTCCCCTTAATGATGGTGATGAGGGTAGCCTAGAAGCTCCACAAGAATCTCGATATCTGTCTCTTTCTCTCTCTCTCTCCCTCCCTCCCTCCCTTCCATCTCTTTTCCTCTCTTCTACCATTCCCTGTGTCTTCTGTCATTTCCAAATCCTAAGCTTTTCCTGTTAAGCCGATATATTAAAGCACTCCTCAGTTGAAGAACTCTCCACAATTCCTCACTATGCCAGCCTTGCTTTTGCAGTGAGCAAGTGAGATACACCTTTACAGAGAAGTAGGGACCTGGTGAGAACCACCAAAGATCCCTGTGCTGAAAGCAAGCATGAGCCGTTACTTCAGGGAAGACCAAGGCAATGTTGGGCAGGATGAGCTGGGAAGCCCTTCAGAAGTCATTACCAAAGACTGCACAGTTCAATGTCTCTACAGAAATACAGAGAGTTCAAGTGGAGGGCATTCCCCACCTCCTTCCCTATTCTTAAGGGGGTGCCAAACACTAAGGACTCTCTGCTGAACTAAAGGCTTCCTCAACAGAGTGCAGCTGCCCAAAATTTCTGCCCTCAAATAGCCCCACAACACTCACACTGCTGCTGGTGCTTCATCAGAGAACCGCCCAAGAGGGAGGCTTTGTGGTTTTAGGGAAGTAAGAATAGACTGGGCTCCATAGGAAACCTGACTCCAACATTGCTGATCCCACTGAGTCTGGATAGGAAGATCACCAGGGGGTCCTTAAAGAGAGAGTAGACCAAACAAGAGTTTGTGCTGTGTGAGCAAGAAAAGAAGGAATCCTAATGGAAACAGGGTGCTGGAAACAGGAAACTGACCTGCCTTATAGTAGCGGGTGAGAGAAGTACACATTAGGGGGATGTTGCTGATGGTGATGAAGATGTGTTAGGGGATTTGGGAAGTTCTCCTCAGGTCCCTCCCTAGTTACAAATGACTTGCTAATGATGGCAGACAGCCATCACTAGGCAAAGAGTCATTGCTTAGAGGAAGCCTACCTTCCTCACCTCCATCAGCCACAACTACTGATCAACTGGCACACACAGACAAATATTATAACTAGACCCCTTGCAGTAGAAGTCACACCAGCCCACCCCATCATGCTTCTGGCCCAGGCAGGACAGTCATCTTCCCAAGAAGCAGTTCCTGTGGAAAAGGGACCAGCAGTCCCTAATAACTGACAACCAACTGTCACACATAGGGCAGGCAAGTCAGGCAAGCTGAAGGAGCAAGGGACCGTGGGGAAGCCAGGTAGGTCAGGCCTTTATTACCACCTGAAAGAGAGCTACCCCCTGATTGCTGGATTTCAAATTGAGGAGACCCTGGGACACTTGCTGAGCTAAGTCAAGGATATTTCTGTATCTCTCATCATCCTGTGGATCTGTCTTAGGGCCCCCCTTCAAACTTATCATCCAATAAAAGGGTCTTTCCTCAAGCATTGATGGAGAGAACCTAGGACTCATTCCAGGAGCCTTAAGAAGAATAATGGTTTCAGCCTGGAGCCCCCAGCCCTCATTCAGGGACAGACCCCCTGTGGAGATGTAGCCTGGCAGGGCCTACAGCCTCACATAAGGAGGACACAGAAAAGCAAGTTCTTGCCCCCAGAGTCTTGTCTCTGTCCAATGGGTCAACCTCACTGATGGATATGATTTTATCACTGGAAATGACAGTAGAGACCGTATCTGCTTTGCTGTTGTACCCCAAGGACAATGGGACTTTTACAAAGGACGTGAAGTTAAAACTGTTAAAACCCATTATAATATAAGCTCCCTGAAGGCAGTGCTTAGTCCAGGAATTTACATATAGAAATTGTTATAAATAAAGGCTTTATTCATTGATTCATTCAATTTAATCAATCCCTCCGTTGATCTGCCCAGGAAGGGTTTGTGTGTTTCCAGTCAACCCCACCCCCCCCCACCCCCTGCTGCCCTTCAAGCTTGTGCACGAGATCACACATACACACACACACACACACACACAATCTATTGGGACAGAAGCTCACATTTCTAGCTGGAGGAAATGACAGCCTCGTAATCTGTCCTGTTCAGTCTAGTTCCAGTTTTGGTCCTTGTCCTTGGGATATTGGCAGGCAGCATCTGGTGTTCTTTCTATCTATCTATCTATCTATCTATCTATCTATCTATCTTTGTTGCTATTTTAAAAAATTTAACATTTTATTTTGCCTCAACTACATATGGAAAAACAACTTTTAACATTCCTTTTAAAAACTTTGAATTTAAAATTCTCTCTCCTTTCCACCTCTCCCCTCTACTTGCGAAGGCAATTTCATATAGGTTATAGATATGCAGTCATGCAAAAAATATTTCCATATTACTCATGGTGTGAAAGAAAACATAGACCAAAAAAAACCCTAAAACACCAAGAGAAATAAAGTTTTAAAAAAGTATTCTTTGATCTGCATTCAGGTTCCATCAGTGTTTTTCTCTGGAGGTGGACAGTACTTGTTATCATAAGTCCTTTGGAATTGTATTGAATCATTGTATTGCTGAAAATAGCTAAGTCATTCACAGCTGATTATAGTACAATATTGCTCTTACTATGTACAATGATCCCCTGGTTCTGCTCATTTCACTTCGCTTCAGTCAGTCATTTTCCCATGTTTTTCTGAAACCATCCTGCTCATCATTTTTATAGTACAATAGTATTCCATCATAATCATATACTGTAACTTGTGGAACAGTTACCCAATTGATTTGCATCCCTTCAATTTAAAATTCTTTGCCACCACTAAAAGAACTGCTATAAATACTTTTTGTACATATAGATAGGTCCTTTTTCATCCAATAATGCTATTTTTAAAAAATATAGTCTGTACCAGTTGAGTAAGAGAAAGGGTAGGGACTCAAGTAGGTCCAGGACCCCAAACCTCAGTTTCTGTTCCCAGGGTAAGGGGGGGGGGTTATCAGGGACACAAGGGTAGCTGAGGGAGGGGCAAGGACCCACTGATGTGAGTATGGAATGGGAGACCTGGAACTTTGACCTGGAGGAGGTATTGGGGAGACCTAGAGAAGAGACTGGAGGGATAAGCCCAGAAATCAGAGCTGCAGGCTTCCACTCTCCCTGATCCCTACAGAATATACTGTCCCCTTGAAGCCTGAGACCATAGAAATGGCTTCCACATTTGATGATGAAGTTTACAGGTTATTGTAGTTCAGAGGCCCTGCATAAAAATATATCTCCCTCTCCTGTCCTTCTCAGTAGCTGATTTGGGTAAGTGTCCTCCACCCCTAGTCCATCTTTGAGGGCAGTTTCCCAATCCAGAGGTATGCCAGCCTCCAGGCCACTCACCCATAAGTATTGCCTTAAATCATTCTCCTCCACCTGATTACTTGTGCCAATTCTGCGAAAGGAAGCTGTATTGCAAAGATATTTTGACTGGTCCAACCAGTGAGCAAACATGGTTTCCCCAAAGTGTCCATGAAGAAGCCTCCTGTAGCCATCCCTTGGGTAGCAATGTGATCATATCTTCAAAAGGAGGCCACATACCATCATGTTAGTAAAATAAAATTGCCCCTCAAATCCAGATTTCAAGATGAGGAAAGCCTCAGCCACAGTCACCCTAGGGACACTTGCTTTGAAAAGCTGAGGGTATCTCTGCATTGCCCATTATCCTACTGATCTGCAAGAGGGGCCTCCTTATTCTGATCATCAAATAAAGTGATTGAAAGGACTCAGATATTATGGGCATCTTTATTGAATGATTGATTAAAGAATGGATGAATGATTTCTAAAAGGTTTGCTGCCAGCAAAGCTCTGTGCCAGTCTCTTGGGGATACAGACAGAAAAGCCAGACTGTCCTGGCTCTCAGGGATCTTAAGTTGTCACTAGGGAGGTTTTAGCTGCTATTCAAATAGAGGGGTCCTGTGGCTCTTAGGGCACAGCAGCAAAGCAGATGCTAATTCTCCTTTATTGTCATTTTAACTCATACAATCATATCGGTTTGTGAGGTTGACCCAGTTGATAGGGACTAAGAATGTGGTGGCAGAAAGGGGGAGGGGAGGGGAGGGATGGAGGGATATATAGAGGTAAAGAGAGTGAGGAGCAAGCAGAAACATCCAAAGAGAAAGAAGAGAGCAGAGACAGATTCTCACAGCCAAAATGAAGGGACAAATGATTGTGGAGGTTCAGTCCACTTCCTTATCACTATCAGTAACAATTGCTGACAGGCTACCACCACCAATGATTTAAACTGAAAAGAGCTGTGGATGGGAACAGCACTGTGGAACACCCATCCTGGTTCCTCGTCACCCTTCATATTCATCATCTAAGAAAACAACTAGCGATCCCTTCAGCCCCACCAACTGCCATCCACAGGAGAGAGAAGCCAGTTCAGCTCAAGCAGTGACAACCCTTGGGGGGGGGCAGGAGTCAGCATGTGTGAGGAGGATCAAGGGGCTACAGCCTTGACCACCACCTTCCATCAGACCCTGATGGAGAAAGCCCAGAGCATCCAAAGATCATCCTGGGAGGCAACTCCTGTGGAGATTGCACCCAGCTAGGGGTCCTACACAGCTACTGAAGACCTACAAAGGAGGTTCTGACACTGACCCCTCCCCCCCTCCCCCTCTTGCCCCCAGCCCAAATCTTAGGCAACTGAGAACTTAAGGTGCTTGAGAGCCAGGACAGTCTTACTTTTCTATTTGTATCCCCAGTGCTTTGCACGTGAAAAGTGGTGAATAAATGCTTCATTCATTCCTTCATTCATTCATTCTTTTGTTCAGTAAACACACACACACACACACACACACACACACACTCCTTGAGCCCTTTCAGCCACTTGATTTGATGATGTGAATAATGGACAGCCCTGTTATAGAGGTGTAGGAAGATGAACAATACAGAAATCCCCTTGACTTCCCTCAGTAAGTGTCCCAGGGGTAAAGGTGGATGTGGCTCTCTTCCCCTTGAATCCTAGCTTTCCAGGTCAGTTCAACTTGAGCAGTGGCTACCCATTCCTTATGTAGCAATCCTTTCTGAAGTTGTGGTAAGCACTGAGTGGTCCCATAGGGAAGGCTGCCTGAGCTCTCTTCACTGGCTCCTTGATGAAACCATCTTTCCCCACTGCTTGATTCTATTTGTTACTTTTATATAATTTTAAGCTCAAGCAGGAAGACTTCAAGAAATTTCATTTGTCTACATTCCATGTTATTGTACAAAAATGTCAAAAAGAAAGATTTTAAGAAAATGAATGAAATAAAAGGGAAAGAAAATATAATTAAGTTGAAATAGAGTTTCCTAGAATTGCCTATGATAACCATGCTCTGGAGTGTTCCAGTCTATATTGGGGTGAGATGCTTTTCTTGTGTTCTTAGGTCATCTGCCCAAGATTTATCCCCTTTTCACCCTACCCCCATCACTCCCCAAACTGTCCATACTGAGCCTGGAATTGGGTTCCTTCCAGTGAGACCCCCTGCTGGGCTGGAAGCTCCCTTCCCTGATGGAAAACATGATACCCCCTTAATACACTTTGCCTAGCCAGGTCCCAGCTTTGGTTTTTCTCCTTTGGGTGGTAGCAAGGAGGCCCCCAGGTTATTCTTTTTCGAAATGTTTTAGTTGTTTTTTTAGTATGGCCTGTACTAGCAGAGTTAGGGGAATGGGCTAAGATTGAATCAGGCTCAACTTTCTGTCCTTGAAGTTGATGGGTGTGGGAGGTAGGGGAACCATCAAGGATAGCTGGTAGGTGGCAAAGACCCACTGATGTGGGTATGAAGGAGATCTTCTGCCTTGTGATTTCTGAGTCACAGTGTCTCTGTCCCACATACATTGCAGGGTGGGGGTGGCCTTCCAGAACTGGGGTGTTTCTGGATTGTTTGCACCTCTTGAATACATTCTGCCAGGAATTGTGGGAAGACTCTTGTTCTCTTGGACTGGGGGTTGTCTCAAGAGGACCTTCCTGACCTCAAACCTGCCCACGTGCAGGGTAGACTCAGTTGTCTAGCCTGAGAGGGAATTGCTACTTTGGAAGTGAAGGAGAGGGCCCAGGAGTGAAATGGCCAGACGGGGTGGGACAGGTGCTGGATTCTGAAGGGGGCCACTCAGAAGCAGCCTTGGTTGAATGAGCTGGAGGAGGGATATGGAGGAAGTGTTATGCCCCCCTCAAGGTCTGGAAAGCAGAATGGTCAATGAGTGCTGGGAGGCTGTGGGGGTCAGGGGGAATGGATACAATGAGGATGAAGGAAGCATGAATACATCCTGCTCCCCCATCCCATCCCCATGCCCCCACCTTAATCCCTGGTACAGCCCATTCTTAACCTTGAAGTGCTTTGTCCTGCAAGTAGTGAGACCCGTAGCTTGTAATGGGCTGCCAGGCTGTGCCAATCCCTGTTCTGGGTGATAGGAAACCCAAGAACACCAGAACCACTTGGTCCCTACCCTAAAGGGGCTCACCCACTAATGGGGGAAAAAGAGGGGAGGTGAATGTAAATACCTGGGTGCACAACTGATCCAAACAAGGTGACATGAGAGGCAGTGTCGGGGGGGGGGGGAAGAAGGTGCTAACTTCCAGGGCCACCTGAGCTGTCCTCCTGCTTCAGGCAAGGTAGTGCCTGAGCAGAAACATGAACCGAGTCCAGGAATGTCCACACGGATATCTAGATCATACGTTGGCCCTCCCTAATGCAGAACTGGGAGGGAGAAAACTTAGAATCCAAGATACTACAAACAAATATTGTTTTAGAAAAAGAAGTAAAATCCTCATCATCATACGGTCCCCCCACCCCGCCCAGTGCCCAGCCAGTAACTACAGCTGGAGGACTTGGGGAGAGAAGAAGGTTATGATTATTCACCACATCTGAGAAATGAGCGTTAGGCTTTCTGCGAAAGCAGAAGAAAGTGCTGCTTATGAGGAAATGCCCTTTGTTCTCATCCTACCATGGACTGTGGAGGTCCCTAAAAGCTGAGTTACAGCTGTGACATAGAGGACAACGTTGATCTGGAGATTTTCTCTCCAGCTTAGTTTTCTGAAAAAATATTCTCATTAGAATGAGAAAGTACAGAGGCACTTTGGCATTAGGCATTTCAGGATAAACTGGGGTCTGTCTGAAGCCTAACTTGAACAAATCTCTGTTCCCATAGGGATGAGATGGCAATGTCATCTGGTTGTTCTCAAAAGATATAGTGAACCAAACCTGAGTTTGGTCCAGATTCCAATAATGGCAAGAAAGAACTGAAGGTGGAGCCTTCTTCATGAGTGCCTCTGGGAAGCCATCTGTGCCCACTGGTTGACCAGGTTAACTCTGTGGGCTCCAGAGCCACTTTGTACTGCAACAGCTTGCAGACACTGTGGAGGAGCATATCTACAGGCAATGATTCTGGGTTATTGGCCTAGAGGCTGACACACTTCTGAACTGGGAAACAAATCTTTAATAAGGATGGAGATGAGTGAGAACCTCTGTCCAAATCAGCCACTGAGCAGAAAAAGGTCAATTTTCATCCAGGACCTCAGCTATCACCAGGTACCACCTGGAGCTCTTACTATAATATACAGAATACATCTCTAGGACTACAGGCTTCAAGAGTGCTCTGGGCCGTAGGGTACTTGCAGAGAGTGGAGACCTTCAGCCCTGTGTCCACACTCATCTGTGTCCACACTTTAGAGAAACCTAGGTTCTGCCTCCTCTAAAATTCCCTGAGTAATTGTTTAAATAAAAGTGAAAATGAAAGGCATTTTAAAAATGAACATATTTGAATGAACCTGTCCCATGCTATGGAAATCCTTGGTAGGCCTTGCCCTGACTCTCCCAAGTTTCACCTCCTCTTTTGGGATCAAGGATATAAAGAGGCCTTGGGGTGGGAGTAGGTCTTTCCCCTGGGGGCCAGCCCTCCTTCCAGGTCTTTCTTCTGAACTTGCAGAAAGTTAATATGTTATAGATATTCTGAACTCAGACACTTTATCGTCCATTTCCTGTAATTTACTCTCCCTTTCTACCCTCCCAGAACAACATCCCCCCAAATAAGTCCATTAAAAAGGGCCCAATCTAGGAAGGCTATGTTAACGTTTCTTTCTCTTTCCTATAAGCCACCTTGGGGACTGGGAAGTGAGCTTCCCAGATAGAAAGAAAGTGCTTCTAGACCCTGCCACCAGCACCCAGAGTACAGAGGCCAAGGCACAGCATGAGGGTGGATATGGGGGTTCTGTGGGGGTTGGGCAGCATGACGGTGAGGATGGATGGAGCTGGGTCATTTCTTGGCTTCTTTCATGTTTAAGCTCAAGTATCACCTTCTAGATCTGGGAGGACTGCCCAGGTGCTCTCTGGATGCTGGTGCCTTCTTCTCCTCAGTGATGCTGTCCCAAGCCATCTTTGCCTAGGTGTACCAGTTTTTTAAAATAGATTATCTCCTCCTTCTTGAGACTCTGAGCTCCCTGAGAAAAGGCACAAAGCTTTTCTCCCTCTTCTGGTCCCTCAGCACCCAGCACAGGGATTGGTACCTAGTGGGTACCCAGTGAATGCTTGCCGTCTCACTGGGGCAGAATGTGGCACCTGGAAGTCAAGGATGAGCAGCACTTGAGACTGGAGGGCAGAGGTCTCCATCATACCTCCCCCTGCTGCCCCCTAACCCTGTATCCCTTCTCCCCAAATCCCACCCCCAGACCATACCTCTTCCAGAACTTTCAGGTTGATCATCCTAAGTATCCCAACTCCTGAAGCAGTAGTTCACACTGGCATCAGTCACCTTGTCTGCTGTGCCTATGCCCAATGAGTGGTGAAGAGTTCCTCATCCTATAACCCTGGGAGGACAACATAGGGTTTGCCAAATTGCTGCCAAAATGTATCAGCAAGGAGAAGAATACCCAGAGAACCCGCTTCCCACATCCCAACATGTCTACCCAAGTGGTCTGGAGACAGAGGAATGGGTATCCCTGGGATAGAGGCCAAGTTAGTCCAGAAATAACCTGGTAGAAGTTCAAGGCCTTGCACTGGAAAAGATTAACAGTGAATCTGTGCCCCAACCTTAGCCACTAGTGTATCCCTAATAAGCCCTCTTGAGGGACAGGAAGTTTAGGGTCCTGACCCTGACTCTGCTTAAGTCTCTGTCCTTCCTCATACTCTCCTTCCAAGGGCTGTATTAAAAGACAGTAAGGATCATTGAAGCCTGCTTATCACCATCCTAAACACAAGAACCAGAATTGGCCAGGATGGAAAAAGAGAGACCCCTTCCCTCCATTGGGGGGACTGAGCTTGCAGCCCAGCAGTGGGTCTGACTGGACCAAGACATGCTGAAGGCACAGCACAGAGTCCCTGGGGAGTGGTGGAGGGTGAGGGATGGAGGGGAAAGGATTTCAGGATGTAGGCAATTCCTAGAGAGATGACTTGACTGAGCTCAGCACTGGTGTCCCAGCCCAGAACCCACTATACTTTCTGGGAGAGCAGAAGGCCTGGTTTGGTGAAACTGGAAAATGCTGTTATCCTACCTAACCAGGGACTCCAGAAATCCTTAAAAGATAAGGTGGGGGTGGGGTTTGCAGATGATAATCTCAAGATCATGGTTATCATAGGCAGAGTATGGTAAAGAAGATTCAAATTTAAATTCTATTTTCTTTCCCTTTTGTTTCAGTTATTTCCTTAAAACTTTTCCTTCTGCTCTCATTTTTGTATAATAATAAAGAATGCAGACAAATGCAGTTGTTCTAGACTCAGGGGAAAAAGCAGAAAAAACAAGAAGAAACAACCATTCCACTCTTCCAGTCCCTCCCCCCCCCCCAATCAAACATTAATTACAGCTTCTCCCTTCTGGCTGATATCAATTTCTGGTGATGTCAGCACATTTGGGCTTATTTTTGATTAGTGCAGCAGGTGCTAATTACTGAGGGACATCCAAAGAGGAGACTTGAGGTCAGGTTTGTTCAAAGCATGGACACTGACAAAATCCTCCTAGAAGACTTCTCTGCAGGATCCTCTGCAAATGCCTCAGAGCTAGGCTTTGAGGGTGATTGGGGGTCATGGGGCCAGACTCTGCCTGAGAGCTCTGCCCCGAGTTAGGGGTGGGGAGGGCTTTGGTCACCTTCACCTCCACCTCTCAGAAGCTGAAGGACAGCCCATGCCATCACCCTTCACCAATCCCCAAATGACAGAGACCAGCCTTGGACCTACTGAGCCATGGGCAGAGGGGACAGACAAGGTGCTGCACCAG
>JAQQSW010017984.1:0-11344 GCA_028646575.1 Pseudocheirus occidentalis | reverse complement strand
ATATTTTATGGAGCAGTTACCCCTATGTTGAACCCTCTCATTTATACCCTAAGGAATAAGGATGTGAAAGGTGCCCTCAGGAAACTGATTGGAGAGAAAGAAAAATCTTGAGGTCTCCCTAAACTTCCCCAATAAAGTTCTTTTTTTTTGGAGGGGGGAAGGCAGGGCAATTGGGGTTAAGTGACTTTCCCAAGGTCACACGGCTAGTAAGTGTTAAGTGTCTGAGGCTGTATTTGAACTCAGGTCCTCCTGACTCCAGGGCTGGTGTTCTATTCCCTGTACCACCTAACCTCCCCCATCCCTCCCAATAAAGTTTTGATGAATAAAGAAAGAAAATGGAATGATCACTGAACTGAGGGATGAGCTCATTCATTTATTCAACAAGTAGTTATTAAGCCTTAGATTTAGATTTAGGAAGATCTGGGTTTGAACACTAACTACCTCAGGTACTTACTAGGTGTGTGATCCTGGGCAAGTCACTCTCTCAGCCTCAGTTTCCTCATATGTAAAATGGTTGGGCTGGATTCAGTGACCTCTAAGGTTTTTTCCAGCCCTCAATCTAAGATCCTATGATCCAATCTGTGCCAAACTCTGGTACGACTGGGAATTCAATGGCAAAAATGAAACTATCCCTATTTTTAAGGAACTTACATTCCACTGGTGAAGGAGAATTTGTAGAAAAAAAAGTAAATACCAAGTATAACTAAATTAGAAAGCCACTTGAGGGGATGTTGAGAGCTGTAGGGATCAGGAAAGACCTCATGTAGGATGTGGTACCTGAGCTTAGCTTTGAAGGAAGCTGGGGATTCTACAAGGTAGAGGTGAGGAAGGAAAGTGAAGGCATGAGAGGAGAGGTAAAACATTCTATTTCAGGAATGGTGAGCATTCATACACTGTTGGTGGAGTTGTGAACTGATCCAATCATTCTGGAGAGCAAGCTGGAATTTATGCCCTTTGACCCAACAATACTACTATTCAGTCTGTTTCCCAAGGTGATCAGGGGAAGAGGAAAAGAATGTATGTGTTCTAAAATATTTGTAGCAGCTCTTTTTGTGGTAGCAAAGATGTGGAAATTGAGGGGATGCCCATCAATTGAGGAATGGCTGAACAAACTGATATGTGATTATGATGGAATACTACTGTGCTGTAAGAAATGATGAGCTGGTTGATTTTTGAAAAACTTGCATGAAATAATGAAGAGTGAAATGAGCAGAATCAAAAGAACATTGTATATAGTAACAGCAATATTGTTTGAAAAATAATTGTTAACAATCAAGTTATTCTGAGTATTCTAACTACTTTAATCAACTACAAAGAAACTATGATGGAAGATACTTTCCACCTTCAGAGAAAGAACTGATAACATAGAAGTATGGTTTTATATATATTTATAAATCTGTATCAAATAGTGACCTTCTCTAGTTCGGGGTGGGGAAGGAGGGAGGAAGATAGTTCAGAACTTAAACTGTAACATGAAAATAAATTAAACTAAATTTTAACAAATAAAGAATAGCAAGTAGGCCAGTTTGTCTGGAATATGAAAAGGGAAGTCATATGTACTATGTCTGGAAAAGCATGGGGAACCCAGATTAGAAAGTTTGCATTTCATCAATTTGTATCTCATCCTCAGAATAATAGGGAGCCACTGGAACTTCTTGAAAAGGGAAGTAAAAGAACATGGTCTGACTTGCACATTAGGAAAATCACTTTGGCAGCCATGTGAAGGATGAATTGGAGAGGGGAAAGGTTGGAGACCCCAGCTCTGAGTTAGGAATAGTTAGGAAGCTATGGCAGAAATCCAGGAGAGAAGTGATGATCTCTGACCTAGGGTGGCTGACATGTGAGTAGAGAGAAGGGGGTGGATGGGAGAGATGTTGTGGATAAGACTTGGCAGTTCCTTGAACAGGGAAGGTGAGAAAGTGTGAAGAGCTAAGGGAGACTCAAACCTGGCAACAAGGAGTAACTGAGGGTTGGGTTTGGCAAAGCCTGAGCAGTGATGGGACGATGAGGGAAGGGAGTCCAGCGCAGGGGACAGTGTATAATTAAACTAAGTGCCTATAAGGTCCAGATTGGGAAAGGAGGAAACTGAAGCCAGAGCAGAAATGATGTCCTGGGTGAACACTCTTCAGAAGAAGACCTGAAGCTGAGGTGAAGATAAACTAGGTTTAAGAGGAGTGGCGGACATGGAGGAATCAAGGCTCATAGTCTCACAGATTTCAAACTAGAAGGAATTTTCAAAGCCATTTAATCCAATTCCCTTATTTTACAGATGAGGAAACTGAGGCCCAGAGAGATGAAGTGATTTACCCAAGGTCCCACAGATTTTAAATAGCAGAAGTGAGATTCAAACCCAGATCCTCTGACTTCAAATCTGTTGCTCTTTCCTCCAAATTCTAATAAGATCCATACTTCTGAAAGCTCACATTTCATGTAATTGAGTTAAACAGGTGGTACCATCTATCTATAGCACCATCATCCTTCCAGTCAGACTTGTAACCTTAGACCCATCTTTGACTCTTCCTCCCCCCCCCCTTCCCAACTCCACCATATCCAATTAGTCATCAAGACCTAGCAGGGGTGAGGAACCTGACACATGTGGCCTCAAGGCCTCAGGTTCCCCACCTCTGACCTAGGTTATACTCCTCACATTGTCTATTTTGCCTGTCCTTCCACATGACCACTACTACCACCTTAATTAACCCTATGTTACACCATCATCATCACTGGCATTGGTCTTGCCCTTCAAACCATACGAAGCACTTTATGTAATGTTATCTCTTTGAACCTTAGGTAACAGTTCTTATAGAAACTACTCTCTCCACATTGCAGAGGAGACTCGGGGGTCAAGTGACTTGCCTAGGGTCACACAGCTAGCAAGTGACAGAGGTAGTATGAAAACCTAGGTCTTGTGAACTCTGAGTACAATACAACCACACCCTTCCTTGCTTGTCCTGTGGTAACAGGCTTCTAAGTAGCCTCCCAACCTCTGATCTCTCCTTTCACTAAGCCAGACTTCACACAATTGCCCAAGCTGTCTTGTAACCTCACCACTCTGATCATATCACTAAGCGACCCAAACACCTCCAATAGCTCCCCATTATCTATCAGAAATAAACTCCTGAGCCTGGTATTCGAGGCCTTCTATAATCTAACTCTAACCAACCTTTTCAGCCTTACTGAAACAAGAGGTACAGAACCTTGCCCAAGAGGATAAAAATGGCCCCTGCCTCAGATTGCTTATACCTTTTACTTAGAGTACATTCTACCTTATATCCCACTTATCTAAAACAATCCCAGAGAAGGGAAGACTTGCCCAGAGTTAGTGGGAAAGAAGATCACTCAACAAACATTTATTTATTTCATACCATTTGTATAGTACTGTTGGTAGGCACCAGAGGAGAAAAAAATTAGGGCTAAAGAGACTGAAGCCCAAAGACAGGGAGTGGCTTGTCCAGGCTACAGAGTAGCGTTGCAGAGATGGAATTTCAAAAAGAACACAAACTTTTAGTGATACTTTTTGTTTTTATACCATTTTCATTACCGTATGTTTCCTTCCTCCCTTGACTATCTCTCAGGCCATGGTTTGTAACAAAAATATTTCTTATTTGAGAAAAAAAGGCAGTTTGGCAAAACTAACCAACATATCAATGGAATCTGACCATGTATAGAAGAACTAACATTTCTATAGTCTATTGGGCTCCAGGCTCTGTACTAAGCACTTTGCAAATAATATTTCATTTGATCCTTGGAACACCCCTGGGAGGTAGGTACTATTATTATCCCCATTTTACAGATGAGGAAACTGAGGTAAACAGATTTGAGTGATTTGATCATGGTCACACAAGTAGTCAATATCTGAGGCCACATTTGAACTCAGGGCTTCCTGACTCTAGGCCTGGCATGTTATCTACTGGGCCACCTAACTGCCCCTAACAACCACTGACTGACCTTCACACTTTAGAGCTAGGGTTTGAACCTGAGTATTCTGATTTGAGACAGCTAGAGGGCTCAGTGGATAGGGCACTTGGCCTGGAGTTGGGAAGACCTGACTTCAAATCTAGCCTCAGACACTTCCTGCCTATGTGACCCTGGGCAAGTCACTTAACCTCTGATTGCCTGACAAAATGAATCCACTGGTGAAGACAATAGCAACCCATTCCAACATCTTTGCCAAGAAAGAGACACAACTGAGACAAAGGAACAACAAAATTCTGATTTTAAATCTAACATTTGTGTCACCATACCACACTGCCCATTCTCTCATTTTACAGATGAGGAAACCGAGGCCCAGAGAGATACTTTGGTAAATCTCAATTCTGATGTTTCTATAAGTGGAAATGCAGAAGCAGCTCTAGAGGTACAGGTAATGCCTTTGCCAGAGGTTCAGACATTTGTGTATCTACAGGACTGCCTATATTTTCTGGGCCCTTTTCTGAGAAGCACCAGTTTGTTTTCCTCCTGGGCAAATGGCTAAAACCCTCCCATGTGCTTCCCTTTAAATGGTTTATAATTGAGAGCTGAGGATAAAGAATTTTATTAGAAATAATCCAAGCATAATCTGAGAAATCTTCTGACAGTAGCTTACAACATAACCCTTGAGTTTTCTGGGCTGAAATGAAAGAGAGTGGTGTATGTACATGCCAAGAGAGACTATCCCTGGATCTGTAGAACACTAATTTATCACTTCGGCTCCATGGAATCAATTTGCATTTAGAACAGAAGAAAATTAACAAAAGAAATAATGTCAAAATCAATTAAAATTGAAAAGGGAGTATGTTATTCAAATGGGAAGTCATTTGTGTTTATGTGTCTTCAGGGGGAGAGCTTGTATTGTGTGGCAGGATAATCCTGACCATTAATTCATCAGCAAACATTTATTAAACACTTACTGTCCACAACATTAGATGTCGGGAGAAGAGACAAAGTTGAGATTAGGTACCCTCTCGATCCTCATGGGGGACAGTGTCCAGCAGGAGATAAAACATCAATACAGACAGCTAGACTACCCAGCATTGTATAATAAGGATGTTAGAGAGGGACAAAAGAAAGGGCCCAAGGGGGGAAAGTGGGTAGAGAGTGGGCAGGGACCAGAAGATGGCCTGGAAAACCGAGTGCCAGGAGTTACCATACCATCTAAGATGTCCCTCTAGTTCAATCCCCTCATTGTACAAAGGAGGAAACTGAGGCTTGGAGGGGAGGTATAAATTGTCTCTTATCAACTTGAGCATATCAATCACTCCAAGCATTCATTATGTGCCAGGTACTGTGCTAGGCTCTGGGGACACAAGCATAAAGAACAAAATCATCCCTGCTAGAAATGAGTTCATCGTCCAGTGAGGGAGACAATGAGTATATATAAATATATATGTAGCATAAACAGAAAACGGTTAAATGCAAATTAATACAAAGTAGTTAAAGTAGTTTGGGAGGAATAGTATTGGTGTTAGGGGGCAGGTGGAGAGATCAGAAAAGATTTCATGCAGAATATGGTGCCTAAGCTACATCTTTAAAGAAGAAAAGGACTCTCTGAGATGAAGGAAAGAAGAATGGACATTCCAGGCATGGGGTATGACCAGTGTGAAGGCATGGAGGTGGGCGATAAATTCTCCTGTATGAGGAAAAGAGAGAAAATCAATTTGACTTGCTCAAAGAGTGCAAGGGGGACAGTAAAATCCAGCAAGGCTAGAAAGATAGGTTGGGGCCAGGACAGGATGTGCTGGTAAATGTGTAACAACTGGCTGAGGGCAAAAAAATGATACACAGGATACATTTTTACATTTTATCATTGAATTTTCTAACTAAGTAACATTTTCTCAATCACTTTCTTAAGTCTACAAAACAGTAAATCAAGCCCTGATTTGTAGCATTTGTTGATTTCCAGAGTGTACATGCTGATGCTAAAATTTAACAGTAGGCTTTCCCAAGCTGGAAAGAACTGGCTCCCGCACACCTTTGGGCCAAATTGTATAGGGATCTAAAGGTAAAGGGGAAAATGTATATCATAGAATTGAGTGCCTAGCAGCTGAGAGGAGAGAGTTTTTCATCTAACTCCTGAGAAGGAATTGATTCAAGGGGAGGAGCAAAGGCCCAGATCTTGCTGAAGTCCAGGCCTCCTCCCTTAATCCTTTAGCTGGAGGGACCCTGTGAACTTCAAAGCGTACAAAGGTTTTGCCTTTTTCCTCAGTATCCTAGCAGTGTCCTCAGAGTCTGATGGCTGTGTCTGCATCAGAAGCCAAGGGTAAAGTGTTCACAATAAGGAAAGGAAGATTCAGTGCTCCACAAAGAGCGGGGCAGATAGGTTCTACCATAACAAAAGGAGATATCTTCAATGCACCAGGTAAAAGATTTCCAGGAGTTTTAAGTTACACAGTCTCTAAGCTTAAGCCAACTTTCCTCTGAACTTTATATGTATTAGAGGGAGAGTGTGTCACAGACTTTGGGGAAGAATAATGGTACCTGCTGTACTACCTTGGTAAATATTCCTTTTTAAAAGTTAATTAGTTGGGGCGGCTAGGTGGCGCAGTGAGTAGAGCACCGGCCCTGGAGTCAGGAGTACCTGAGTTCAAATCCGGCCTCAGACACTTAACACAAAAACTAGCTGTGTGACCTTGGGCAAGTCACTTAACCCCAACTGCCCTCCAAAAAGCAAAAAAAAAAAAGTTAATTAGTTGTAGTCGATTAATTGAGGTCAATTAAAAATTATAGAGGGAAGCATAGCAATGGCAGCTTATGAGCTAGAACATAAGAAAGCTACTTCCATCCCCTTGGAGCTCTTCTTGTAGGTCTGCTCTAGAGACCCAATACATCGGTAGGAGTGGCAGGCGGGATAGTAGCTCCAAAGCATACATTATAACACATAAAGTGAAGTCCACAAGCATTTATTAGTCACTATGTATCAGGTGCTGTGCTAAGTGCTGAAAATACAAATTTAAGCAAAAAGAATGACCTTCCCTGCCTTCAAGGATTTTACATTCTAATGTAAATTAGAATTCTAACATAAAAGGAAGGCAAAATGAGGTAGGAGTAGGCCAGGGAAGGAGGTACATGGGAGCATGATGGAAAACGTCCAGAGAGTTGTGAGTAGAGCCTTGACAGGAATGGAAATGTGGCTGGTCAGGATGCTTTCCTTAAAATAGAGATTTTGAGAGGAGCTAGCCAATCATTCTCAGAGGAGGGGCAAAGAGCACCAAACCAGGAGGCCTAAATTCTTGTTGAAGCCATGATGCTAATTCTGTATCACCTTGGGTAACTCACTTTCCCTTTCTGGGTAGCAATGTTCTCTCTAAAATGGAGTTGGACTTTCTCAAGTTTCCTTCCAGCTGCAACATTCCATGATCTGTATACTAAGGTCCTATCCAGGCCTGACATTTTATGTTCTACGCACCAAAGTCCCTTCCACTTTTAGTACTTAATACCTTATGCCTAGATTCCTACAACAGCCTCCACATTGGTCTCCCTGCCTCAACTCTTTCCCTACTCCACTCTTTCCTACACACTGCTACCAAAGTGATTTTCCTTCAACCCAAATCCGATCATGTGACTTCCCTATTCAATCAACTCCACTGGATTCCTGTTGCCTGTCTATAGCTTTTAAAGCCCTGTATAACATGGCCCAGCCAATAGGAGCAGACTTTTCTGCTCAGTGTATGGAGGTGTTCAGGCCTAGCTCATATATAATGGTCAATCAAGATGCGTTTTTGCCTGATAAATGTATTGGGTACCTTATTGATTGCTTCTCCATCTAGTGTTAATAATTTGATGGCACAATGGGTCTATTGTCTCATTGATTTAGGTACTCCTTCCACCAGTGCCAACTGAAACCCATCTATCCCATTCCACCTCACTGTTCCTCATCTATGTCTTCCCACAAATCTTCCATAGAAGATCTATCCAATGTACTAGAGTCTTCCTCTGGATCTTTTAATATTTCATAAATGAGAGAGTAGAACCCACGTCATCCATCGATCATTGCTCACTCTCTCATACAGCTAGCCCAACTCTTTTTCCAGTCTTACATTTTTGGGAAATCCATTATGCCACTTCTTATGGACTAGTCTTCATTTGGAATATGCTTCAGTCCATTTACTCCCACCTTAGGTCTCGCCAGTGCCTTCTTTGGGTCACCTGACATCTTGATTCCTTGGAGTTCATGGTATTTTCTTTCTCCTTCTTGTTTCCCCTTTCCATCTCTTGTCCTAGAAGCAGTAATCAAATCAATACTACCATTGCTTCTGGAAAGAACATGACAATCAACAGCTCAACGGCTCCACCCACCATCCCTAAGACTCTCTAGAAAAAACTCCCTTGTAAGTATTATCTCCCTCTCTTAGAATGTATGCACATTGAGGCCATGGACTGTCTTGCATTTTGTATTTTGTATTTGTATCCTCAGCATTTAGCATAGTGTCTGGTCCATAGTAAGTTCTTAAGTAAATGGTTTTTCATTCTTTAATTCATTCATGGCTACATAGTCACTAGGACAATTTGGGGTATTAAAAAGATTGAGGTTTATGCCAGGGAACATCTCTGGATCATTGAAAGTAGTATGCATTGTCCCAAATAAGATCCAGTGGGCACATGCTTTCCTCCTCCTGTTTGATTCTGTGCTCAGCTCATATCTGCAGCATCTGTGCAAATGAGATGTACTAATATACAAGCAATCAGCTGCACGTCTATCTTAGCAAAGGTATATATCACCCACTTGTCAGGGTCGTTTCTGTGTAGATTGTTAACTTGATCTCTTTTAAGTAGCCAGAGATCTCATTGAAATTTTCCAGAGCAGAGCACATCTTCAGGGTAACATAATTCATTATAAAATGTAATGAATATAAGATCCTACTCTATTTCTTGTTTATAGAGTAATGGGGATAATCAGGAGAGCCCCCCCCCAACCTGGTAGATTATGGCCTTTGAGTGATCATCCTATGGATCTTATGGAACTGAACCTTCATCCTAAATCCTTCTAGTGGGTCCTATAATTAGGCCATTCCCTGAGTGTAACGCATGTGCTCTGGACTCTTGCCAAAGACCATGTGAAGGGAGAGAGAGAGAGAAAGAAAGAGACTCAGTCACCTTTGACATAGCCCCCAGTACTCTCCCCCTTCACCCCCCTCACTATCTGAGAAGATACTTCATTGAAAAAAAAATTGGCAAACCAGTCCTGTGAGACCATGCCTAGTAGTGGGTGTATAGTCTGCCCAAGTTGTAACCATTGTTCCTCTTTAGGTACTTCTAAGGGCTGATTACCAGGCCCACCAGGAAATAGTACCTTTGCCCACAGTCCTTTAGAGTTTCAGCAAAGATGAAGATAAACCTAATTTGAAATTCTAAAGCCTAAGGCTTGTCTTTGATGTCTCCAGCTTCTACTTCCTGCTCCCATTTACCTCTCAGTGGCAGCCCTTTACCCTTGCCCCACCTCTACCTAAGCCCCAGCACTTTCTAAACCTTCTTTCTCTTAATAAGTCTGGGGATGTGCTGATCCCAGAATCTGTAAATTGGGGTTAATCTCTCCAGTGTGATGGTTTAGCATTGGTGTAGTGGAATCTATCAGGTTTGGAGTCAGAATCAATCACCCAATCAATAAGAATGTATTAAGTTGCCATTATGTGCTAGATATTGGAAATACTAAGAAATGAAACAGTTCCTGCCTTCAAGGAACTTACATTCTCCCAAAGAAACACAATATATTCACTGATAAACAAATGTAGACATATTTAAAAAAAATACTAAGAGATGTGAAAGAATACTAATGGAATAGGGGGTTCAGCAAAAGTCTCTAGAAGAAGGTAGCACTTGAGCTGGACTTTGAAAAGAGTCGAGTTCCAGGAGGCATGGATGAGGAGGGAGAGCATTCCATACATAAGGAACAGCTCATATAAAAGGGAGGGCAGAGCAAAGATGGAAGAGAAAAAACAGGCATTCTCTAGCGCAGGTGCACCAGCACAGGCTCCATCCCAGCAAACCAGCAGCAGGCCCTGGGGGGCAACTAAATTAGCAGCAGTAAGGGGGTTTGACAGCTGGTCAGAAGAAGATTAGAGGGTTCCCTTTGCTGGCACTGGGTGCTGGACTCTGTTACATTGCCCATAAAAGGATCTGGGTCCTAGTCCCAGGGTAAGGAGGAGCACTAGCATACTAGGAGCACTAGCTTGTGGCTGCAGGGGAGCCCAGACCCTGATTATAGTTCCAGGGCAGAAAAGAGTACATGTGGTCACTCACAGAGCAGAGCAAAGACCAAGAAAGTAGTAAACACACATGGGTCTACATCATACCATTCTGGAAAAACTGAAAACTTAGAGACCCCCATAACTAGCTCTGAAAACAGCTGCACAAAAAACTTGAAGCTTGAGACAGTGTCACCTCCAGCCTGGGAGCAGAGCCCCAACTTTAATATAAAGTTTAAAGTCAAGAAATAGTCTGGAAAATGAGCAAACAATAACAAAAAAATTATCCTGACCATAGGAAGTTACTATGGTGACAGGGAAAATCAAAACAGAAACTCAGAGAAGACAATAAAGTCAAAACTGATATATCCAAAGTCTCAAAGAAAAATGTGAATTGGCCTCAGGTCCAAAAAAAAAAAAGAATTTGTGGAAGAGCTCAAAAAGGATTTTAAAAATAAAACAAGAGAGGTAGAGGGAAAATGGGAAAAGAAATGACAGTGATGCAAGAAAATCATGAAAAAAGAGGTAATAGGAGGGAAGGAAGGAAGCACAAAAAATACTAAAGAAAATAATGCCTTAAAAAATAGAATAAGTCAAATAGTAAAAGAGGCACAAAAATCTAATGGAGAGAAGAATGCCTTAAAAAACAGAATTGCCCAAATGGGAAAAGACATACAAAAATTCACTGAAGAATAAAACTTCTTAAAAAAGTAGAATTGGGGCGGAGCCAAGATGGCGGCATAGAAGCAGCAAAGCACCACAGCTGCCACACAAACACGCTAAAAAACTCATAAAATGGGATGCTAAATAGATTTTCAAGCTCCAAAACTCTCCAAAAGACAGAAAGCACATCTGTTGCTACAGGCAGCGCAGCAGGCGGGGCTCTTCACAGCAGTCTGGGACCCGGGGCCAAAACCCCGGGCCAGTTCAAGCCCTGGGGCATCAGGCTGGAAACCATGGCTATAGGAGAGCAGATCAGCTGCACTGGAGGCACAATTACCACATCTATCAGGCCAGAAGAAAAAAAGGCGAAGAGAAAGGTCAGTGGATTTTGCTAACTCGGGAGGAGAAGAGCAGGTCCGGCCAAACTGCTCCCAGGGCAAGGAAGCAGTGGGAGGCGGCGGTAACAGCAGGAAAGTCTGAGAGCCGCAGCGGCCCCCACTGAGCTGCTTCAGAGCCCTCGG
>JAQQSW010017983.1:0-11344 GCA_028646575.1 Pseudocheirus occidentalis | reverse complement strand
TCTTCCACATCAACAGGGGAGTTCATGCCTTCTCAACAATGGACAGGGTTCACACCTTCCATACTTAGCCCTAAGTTCCTAGGTGCTACTTAGCCCTAAGTTACTAAGTGCTAAGTATCTGATAAACTGATTACTATTACACCTTTCCAGGATGAAGGACATCAGTAACCATCTGTTTACACCGAAGAAATCTGTTTGTCATAAACTTCCTGGTTCTGATGGGTATAGTGTCATTCATGGTGGCAGCTAGCTCCTTGAGCAGCAGGAGAGGGAAAGGGGGTTTTATATTTTTAACCCTGGTTCAAACTGAGATAGAAACATGAGCTAAAGTACTAGGAGACTGAGATCCATTCGGGCTCCCAGAAAGCACCCAGGAGAGCACCCAAGTTCACCCACCCCTCTTTGTACTCTAAGAACAGGCGCTTCTGCGTAAAACAAGCGTTTAGCCCAAGGGATCCATGGATAGATGTCAGGGGGTCCATGAACCTGGATGAGAAAAAGTTACCATCTTTATTTTCTCTGCCTGTGGCCTACTTTGTACTCCTATGTATTTTTATTTAATGCATTTAAATTCATTATTCTAAGTAGGAGTGTATAGATTCCACCAGACTGTCCAAGGAGTCCATGATGCTAAAAAGCTAGGAAATTTTTCTGTACTTGTCCACATCAGCAATACTACTACCTCTTCCCTCTTCACTTATGTTTTCCATTCTAGTCTTTGGTCAGAAAAGTATAGAATTTTAAAAGTGGCTAATAAAAATAATTTAGTAACTAACATTTACAAAGCACTTTAAGGTTTGCAAAATGCTATACAAAAATATTATCCCATTTTATCCTGACAAGAACCCTGGGTAGGTAAGTGCTATTGTTAACTGTGTGTGCTGCCATTTTATAAAAGAGGAGGCTATCAGATAGGAGTTAAGTGACTTGCCCAGGGTCACACAGCTAGTAAGTGTTTGAAGCTAGATTTGATCTTAGGTATTCTTCACTTCTAGGTCCTATTGTGCCACCCAAACAGGAAATAGTATGAGAGTTTCTAGATGCCTAAATGAACTGAAGTCGCCAGGCTAAGATTGAATACATCCAACAGTACTGAGAGAACTAGCCAATACTAACTATTTCTAGACAACTGTCAGTGATCTTTGAAAGATGGCAGATAGATATTACTACTAGGCAAATAGCACAAGAAAGTCAAGAGAAAGGAAAAGGTCCCATTTTTACCAAAATATTTATGACAGCGTTTTTTATTTTCTATGACAGCATTTTTCATAGGATTATAGATTTAGAGCTGGTTGTGACTTTAGAAGTTGTTGAATCTAACTTCTCTATTTTACAGATGATGAAACCAAGTCTTGCTAGTTAGTGACTGAAGTGAGATTTGAACTCAGATCTTTTTGACTCTAATTCTAGTGCTCTACCCACCATGCCCCTTAGCAGCCTACCATGCCACCTAGGGGTCTATCTGTCAGGAAATGGCCGAATGAATCGTGATACAAAATGTAATAGAAATATTATTGTCCCATCAGAAATAATGAATACATAAAATTCAAGGAAATTGGGGAAGATTTATATGAAGTGATGCAGAGCAAGGTAAGCAAAACCAGAAGGCGTGACATGAGAACTACACTAGGACAAAGGAAAGCAACACTGAAAGAAAACAGCGCTGATCAATGCAACGACCAGTTGTGCCTTCATGACCTGACGGGAAAGGATGCCTACCGAGGCAATGGACTATCAGTATAGAACAAGGCATACACCGTCAGACATAGCTTATGTGCTGATTTGTTTTGCTTAGCAATATGTTTTGTTATAGGAATGGTTCCATGGTGAGAGAGGGGAGTCATAGGGAAGTGATAGTGATGTAAAAAGCTGATATGATATTTTATTTTAAACAGTGATAATGGGGGCATCTAGGTGGTGTGGTGAATAGGGGCCCTGTAGGCAGGAAGACCTGAGTTCAAATTCAGCCTCAGACACTTGACACACTTACTAGCTGTGTGACCTTGGGCAAGTCACTTAATCCCAATTGCCCTGCCTTCCCCCCTCCAAAAAAAAAAAAAAACCTAAACTAAATAAAGAGTAATCATGGAAAATGGAAGAGTTACCAAGGAAGTGGAAAAAGGCAAATGTCCTGATTTTCTAAAAGGGGAATAAATAGAATGGAGTCTGCAAGTTATCAACAAGCGAGCTTGATTTAGATTCTTGGCAAAATTCTAGAACGTGTTATTAAAAGTCTGGTGAAAAAATAGGAAAGAGGAATCTCAGCAAGTGAGAATGGCTTGATGAAGAATAGAGTATTTCAGATTAAATTTATTTCCTTTTTTAAAGGAAAAAAGTTGTACATATGGTCTACTTAGACCATATATACAAAACAGTTGAATAGTGAAAAGTTGTTTTTATTTTGTTTGTTTTATTTTTTGTTTTGTTTGTTTTTATTTTGTAGCTGGACTGGATAGTCAGCTCAGGAGGAAGGCAAGGAGAGAAGATAATAAACATTAATTAAGTGTCTGCTGTGTACTGAGCACTGGGCAAAAGGCTTTACAAGTTTCTCATTTGATTCGCACAACCCTGAGAGGGAGGTGTTGTTATTATCTTCATTTTATATTTGAGGAAATTCAAGCAAACAGTGGTTAAGTGACTTGCCCAAGGACACACAGCCAGTAAGTGCCTAAGGCTGAACTTAGGTCTTACTCACTCCAGGTCCAGCACTATATCCTCTGTACCACCTAAGTGCCTCTGGGAAGTTTCATTGAGTGCCCCCAGAGATCTGTGCTTGGTCCTATTTAGGTTACAATTTTATCAATGACTTAAATAAAGTCATGCAAAACATGTGTATTGTGATTTACAGATGACACAAAGCTAGAAGGGATCACTGACACATTGTGTGGTCAAGTTGGAATCCAAAAGGATCTCAGCTGACCAGAATGCTGGACCAAAAGCAATAAAGTGAAATTTAAAAAGAATAAATGCAAAGTCTTATACGCGAATAATAGACTTCACAAATACAAGATGAGAAAAGCATGGCTAGATGAAAGTTCATTTGAAAAAGATGTGATAAAAATGGCAGATATTTAACAAGGAGAAAAAATAAGTCTAGGAGTGCTATAAGAGAAATATTCCCCTTGGCACAATGGAACTGAGTTGGGAATCCAAGTTCTAGTTTCAGTTTTACCACTGGCAAGTTATGTGACCTTGGGCTGATCTCCTTACCTTTCTGGGAGTCAGTTTCCTCATCCATGAAATGAGGGGGTTGGAATAGATGATCATTAAGGTTCCATCACTCTCTCAAATTCCATGATCCTATGGGACTCTTTTTTAGCGGGGAAGTAAGGAGAGTGGTTCAGAGGTTCAGGATATGCTTCCCTCCACTTCTCCCTTCTCAAAAGTGCTTTCTGCTTTATTCAAAGATAGTTCCCATTTCTTTTTAGCTCCAAAGCTGCAAGACCATGATTGACCTCTCAGAAACATTTGGAGCCCAAAGATATCTAAATGTGTCAGCTAGGACTTAGTGGTGGCATATTAGTGAAGAGCAAGCCCAATCAAACATGTCATCCTTCCCCACAAGCCCGAATGAAATCAATGTTTACCCAACCATAGTCATAGAAAGTGGGAGGGGAGAAGATAAGGAAGGAGAAGGATGGATGAATAGCAGCTGATAGATACCACAATGGGCATGCAAAACACTGCAGGATAAATTCAAACTCATTTCTGCTGGTCAGAACTTTTTTTTTTAATGGAACCCCCTACTTTTGATGGATTTATTCATTCAATAAACATTTTATTTGTGACTGATTTTTTTCTTCCCCAAAAAATGAGGAGGAGGAAGAAGAAGAGGAGGAGGAGGAGGAAGAAGGAGGAAGAGGAGAAGGAGGGGGAGGAGGAAAAGGAGGAGGAGGAGGAGGAGGAGGAGAAGAAGAAGAAGAAGAAGAAGAAAGAGGAGGAGGAGGAGAGGGAGGAGGAGAAGGAAGACGAGGAGTCAGTGGTTAGCAATAGCTACCAAAGAAGTAATTTCAAACTTGGGTTCCGTTAAAGGAGGTATGTTGTCCAGAACCAAGTAGGAGATTAGATCCATTTGTACCATGCCATGGCAATATGTTGTTCAGTTCTAGAGGCCACATTTTTGAAGGGTCATTGATAATAAAGCTAAGGAAGAGCCTCAAGATCATGCTGTGTGAGAGATTAGTCTTAATACCTAACCTCTGAGATTATTTCCAGTTTATCCTCTATATATCTTATTTGTAAACAATTATTTGTTATCTCCCCCATTAGTCTGTGACCTCCTTGAGAGCATGGACTGTCTTTCTCCTTTCTTTGGATCACTAGGGATTAGCATAGTGCCTGGCATATGGTAAGCACTTAATACTCATTGACTGACTGACTGCCAGTCTGGAGGAAAGCATATTTTCAGGGAACATGATAACTGTCTTATCTAAAAGACTTTCACATGAAAGAAGAATTAAACCTTTGTTTAATCCCAGAGGACAGAACCAGGGGCAACGAGTTAAGAGATTTACTAAAGTAGATTTAGGTTTGATATGAGATAGAACTTCCTAGTAATTAGAGCTGCCCCAGACTGGAATTGACTGCCTTGGAATCTTGGATTTCCCTTCACTAGGTTTCATGTAGAATCTTCGTAACTATTCATTGCATATGTGGTAGAGGGATCCTTGTTCAGGGATAGGTTAAACTGGATAGTTTCTGATACCCATTCCAACTCTCAGAGTCTATGTCCGAGGATGGAAATAGGAATGAAGACTGAGTTGGGGAAGAGGATGAGGATAAGGATGAGTATGGGAAGGAAGATGAGAATGGGAATGGGCTAGGGGTAGAGATAGAATGGAGTTGACCTGGGAGTGATAGTGGGAATGAGCTAGGGATAGGGCCTCAAGGGGATGGAGCACAAGGCTTGACAACCCAATCCCAAAGAAGTTCAGAACAGAAAGCATAGGACCTTACCTCTCTCTGCAGAATCTCTGCTCTCTGGTCTAAAACGCTGAAAGAAAGAAATGAGGAAGGGTTGTAAATCTGAGGTGTCTGGGTAGTTACAGAAGTCTCACCTAAAACCAAAACCCTTCCCCAAAGGGCCCAATCTCCCAGCCTGATCCTACTTACAGGTTCCTGTGCATGGAAAAGAATTGGAATCAGCACCAAGGAGGCTAGGCTAAAGGATGGGTGTAAAGGAATCCCTGATTTGACCTCTGGGCCATCCAGTCACCAACAGCTCTTTCCAAATAGCATCTAATTGGGGCAGCTAGGTGGTGCAATGAATAGAGTGCCAGCCCTGTAGTCAGGAGGACCTGAGTTCAAATTCATCCTCAGACACTTGACACACTAGCCATGTGACTTTGGACAAGTCACTTAACCCCAATTGCCCTGCAAAAAACAAAGAACAAATAGCATCTAATTATAAACACCTGCCTATCTAGAATTCTCTGATCAATCTGTTTACTGTCAGAGATATCCATAGGTATAAATGAAGCATTTTGCAACCATTAAAGAACTCTGTCGACGCTAGCTGTTATTATTGTCACAGAGCATGCACATCCGGTCTATGCTTCAAATACACCTGTGAAAATATCCTCAGAGGACCAGATAGTTTGAGCCTCAGAAAAGAGTAAACAAGATTAAGGGAACTTTTAAAGCAATAAGGTGAGGAAAATTTACTCAACCACCACTCCTCTATTCTTCCCCCCACAACCACCCAGAAAATTTCCTGGGTTACTGGGAACATAGATTTAAAGATGGAAGATCAAGGTCAACTAATCAATCCCTTCATTTTACAGATGAGGAAATGGAGATCCAGAGAAGGGAAATCACTTTTTTTTTCAGAGCAGAGGCCCTGTGTCCTTTAAGGCCCTCTCACCACATCCATCTTTCCTCCACTACATCTCTCATAATTAATCTCATCTCCTCTCTGCTTATGACCACTACCCAGGTCCTCATCATTTCATACCTGGATCATTATAATTGTGTCCTATGTGTTCTCCCAGCTTTCATTCTAACACACTTTTTAGAAACAGAATGTTTTATTCAGTCATTTTGATTCTCACCACCTCACCCCCATCCTAATCAACCCATTCAATGACAAAGAAAAGCAAAAACATCCGGTTTGATGACCACATCTGGCGGTGGATACAATGTTCTGCCCTAGTAGCCCCGTCTCCCTATAATGAGGCAGAAGGCATGATTTATCTCTTCTATAGGACTTTCACCAGTTTTTTAGTTACTCCAAGTCCCATATCCTTTTTGTCATCATGGCTTACAATGTTCTCTTAATCCAACTTATTTTGCTTTGCATTAGTTCATGTGAATCTTCCCATGTTTCTCTGAATTCTTCCTATCCCCCTCTCTTCCTGTGTGATAATCCATTACGTTCATGTACTTTTTGATTCATTCTTTCTCCATTACTAAATCTATGATTCCAGTATCTTTTCTGGGTTAGGGAAAAAGAGTAGTAGGCATATGCCCAGTAATAATAGGACTACTCAGTCAAAGGGTGTAGAAAGACTGGATACTTCTATTGCCTAAATCCAAATTACTATCTTAGTCAGGTGGCTGAAGGCAGAGTTCCACCAGCAGTGAATTAATATGGGGCAGCTAGGTGGTCCTGGAGTCAAATCTAGTCTCAGACTTAACACTTAACTAGCCCTGTGACCTTGGGCAAGTCACTTGACCCCAATTGCCCAGCATTCCCCCTCCAAAAGGCAAAAAAACCCCAAAAAACAAAAATAGTGAATTAATGTGTCTTGTCTTCCCACAATCCCCCCTACAATGACTTCCCATTTTTTTGGTCATCTTTGTCAACTTGTATGATATAAGATGGAATCTTAGGCATTTAAATTTTTATTTATCTTAATATTAGTGATTAGGAACACATTTTCACATGATGCTGTCCATTCTTTAGCCAGTCCTTTATAAGGCTAACTGCCCTACTCATGTTTGACCATATTCACCTCTGGAGCAAGATGGGTCTCTACTGCCTGCCTGTCCCTAAGGGGTGGAGAATTTCTGCTTTGTGGGTCACATCAAGCCTCTAGTTTAATGTTATTCCTGCAGATCCCCAGTAACAGGTGTCCTGCTATCCAAGGACCACCCACCGCATCCATTCCTACTGCATCTGTCACATCTGTTCCTTTATATTCTAGGTATAGTTTTAAAAGGCTTTAAAAGCTCTTAGTGTGAATCTCCCAAAAGACCACAAGATGGCGATATTACTTCAGGAAACAGTTCTTTTCTCTATTTCTCTGAGATTGTCTTTAGGGTTTTTCTGTCTTCTTTCTCACAGGGCTCGTTTATTATTTGCTGTATTTTCTTCAACAATTTTATGTTCTGTCTCTGCCTCTATTTGAAAAAATTGTTAAAGAATATTTCCTTCTCACGTAAGGAAAAGTTTAGTGACTTTTTTTTTGTTTTATTTTCTTCTTTATCGCTTTTCCTTAACTTACTTCCTACGTATCAGGGAGAAGTCTCTCAATAATAAAACAAAACTTAATGTTGAACCGTTATAATAACTAAATTTGACCCTTGAGGAAGAGTTGAGAAGATGGTAGAGGCAAAAGTCTATGCGTATTGGAATGTTGTATGTGCTGTTAGACGACACAATCTGTTGGTTTTGCTCATATTCTATGTGTGTTTGTGTGTGTGTGTGTATGTGTTTTCATTTTTGTTGCAAGGGGAGGTTCTCTAGAAAGGAGCCAAGAGGAGTGGTATATTCAAAAATTTAAAAGCAAAAGACATCGGGGCGTCTAGGTGGTGCAGTGAATAGAGTGTTGGGCCCTGGAGTCAGGAGGACCTGAGTTCAAATGCAGCCTCAGACACTTAACACTTACTAGCCATGTGACCTTGGGCAAGTCACTTAACCCCAAATGTCCAGCCTTCCCCCCTCCAAAAATAAAAAAAGAAGACATCAATAACACTTAAAATAACATTAAGTAAAATGCAGAGTTACTCTCCCAAAAGAAAGAAGGTTCTTAGTATCAGGCCTACAGAGCAGTGCCTTTCAGTCAACAGATTTTCATAATTTTTATTTATCTTAATATTAGTGATTAGGAACACATTTTCACATGGTGCTGTCCATTCTTTAGCCAGTCCTTTATAAGGCTAACCGCCCTACTCATGTTTGACCATATTCGCCTCTGGAGCAAAATGGGTCTCTACTGCCTGCCTGTCCCTAAGGCGTGGAGAATTTCTGCTTTGTGGGTCACATCAAGCCTCTAGTTTAATGTTATTCCTGCAGATCCCCAGTAACAGGTGTCCTGCTATCAGGACAAATTTTCAAAATTAAAGTCTCTCCTATCAAATAAATGCAGACCTTTCCAAGGGCAGAGGCCTGTCTTCTCTTTTCTCATTTCCTGTAACAACTGGTACAAAGATCTAATTGAGCCTTGAAGAATAATTTACAGGGAGTTGGTCTTCAAAGGACTCTGTGCCTTTACTTAGGGACCCTCTCAATGGATACTAGGTCATTCAACTTCGGGATTTTACTGTCACTCATTATCCAGATACATTCTCTGACTCTAAAAGGATCATGGCCCTTCAATTCTCGCTAAGTTGTCCAGGAGAGTCTGTGTGAATTGAGGGAAAGAGTTTTAAAAGGTAATGCTGAGAAAATAAAGCTGTTAACATGAATCAGAGTCACCACAGAAAATCAGGGAGAAGAGTGGAGAGAGAGGGATATAGAAGAGCCAGTCTCCATGGGGGACCTACCTCGCTGAAATGTCTGTTCCTCCTAACACGGGGTAGAAATGCAGATTTTGAGAGGCGATAGAGGCACATGAGGAAGAGCATGAGGCTGCAGAGGTAGAGGACTGAGCCGATACCCCTGACGGTCAGTATCTGTTTCACCAGCATCTGCACTATATCCCAGAGCTCCCCAACATCGATTAGTAAAAGGCTGCTGGCATCCATCCTCCCCAAAGTGCAGCACCAGTGAATGATCCCAGCATTAAGAATGTCACATTCTAGGCAAGATTCCAGTTCTGCATCATAGGGCCCTGGAACTTGGGCCACAGAGACTGTCATAAAGGAAAGTCTCTAGGTGGAGGCAGGGAGATCAGAAGGTAGGCAACAGCTCCTCCCCCCATGGTCCATCATGGTACTTCCCCATCTTTTCCTTTTCTTCCCCACTCTTTTTCTGGACCCTGGGCCTTCTTTAGATAGACACTATTTTGATCTTACCTCCAACTACTTCTACCAAGGAGTTTTCCCTGATCATTTTCTTCCACTTTCCATCTAACCAGAAAAATCACCTGTGTCCCCTCAATGTGCTCATGTAATCATAACACCGCTGCTCTTGTTTTTGAGGTAATTTGGGGTTAAGTGACTCACCCAGGATCACACAGCTAATAAGTATCTGAACTCAGGTCCTCCTGACTTCAGGGCCAGGCTCTATCCGCTGGGCCACCAAGCTGCCCCAATACAGCTGTAACCCACAGCTCTAGGTTTACAGAGACCAGGTTCAGTCTTAGGAAAGAGGGGAGAGTTGTACCCAAATCCTATTTCTGCCTCATTTTGTCCCCACAAGAATTTCTTCTAGAAGCCTCAGAAGATTGCTCATGTCTGGGGCTCCACTGACATAGGTAAAAGGGTCTTCAGTTCCCATAAAACTATTCTAAGGAACTATATTGAACATAGGACAGATTTTATTTTGCCCCACAGAAAATGCAGCACTATATAAAGGATTCAGCTGTTCATAAACAGTAGCTAGAAACTCCTCTTTCTGTGATTCCGCCTTCCACCCCCAGGAATCCATATCCTTTCATACCTTTATAACATTGCCTTAAAGGTTTGCATTCCCTCTAGACCAGTAGTTCTCAACCTGTGGGTTATGTTCAATTTGTAATAATGAAAATAAATCCTGTGTATCGGATATTTACATTACGATTCATAACAGTAGCAAAATTACAACTATGAAGAAGCAACAAAAATAATTTTATGGTTGGGAGTCACCACAACATGAGGAGCTGTATTAAAGGGTCACAGCATTAGGAAGGTTGAGAATCACTGCTCTAGAAGGAAAATATTAAATAGGCAACCCTCACCTTCCAGTGAATCACACCTTACATGCCAATACAGATCTCTAGTCATGTAGTGCTTAGGTCAACTAGGTGATTCAGTGGATAGAGCACCAGACCTGAAAACTCATCTTCCTGAATTCAGTTCTGGCCTTAGACACTTACTGCTGTGTGACGCTGGGCAAGTCACTTAACTTTGTTTGCCTCAGTTTTCTCACCTGTAAAATGAGCTGGAGGAGAAAATCACAAACCACTTCATTATTTCTGCCAAGAAAACTCCAAATGGAGTCACAAAGAATCAGATATTACTGAACAACAAGAAAACCCCCTTCTCTGCCCTTTTATTTTATCCTAAGTTCTTCAAGAATATCTGTGTGAATTGGAGGGGGAAAAAAGTGTTGTGGAATGTAGAATGACGGGGCGGCTAAGTGGCACAGTAAGTAGAGCACTGGTCCTGGAGTCAGGAGGACCTGAGTTCAAATCCAACCTCAGACACTTAACACTTACAAGCAGCGTAACTTTGGGCAAGTCACTTAACCCCAATTGCCATGCCTTCCCCCCTCCAAAAAACAAAAACAAACAAAAAGTAATGTAGAATGACATAGAACAAAAGAAGAAACTAAAAAGAATCAGTCAGCATGAGGAACAGGGAGGGGAGTGGAAGGGTAGGCGGAAGGAGCTTCTCTACAGGTAATCTGACTGGTTCCCATTACCTTAGAGAGGTATTTGTTCCTCTTGAATTGAAGATGATAGACATTCTTATTGAAATGATAGAGCAGCAAAAGTAGCAACACACTTCCCAGGAGGTAGAAACCAGACCCAATTCCCCGGACATTTAGGACTGGACCTAGCAGTGGTTCTATCATGCTCCAGGTCATGCCAAGATCCCTCAGGATGAGGGGACCAGCTTCCATCCCGTCCAAAGCTCAGTCTCCACCCAGACATCTTCAACACTAAGAATGCCCCACCCTAGGCAGAATTCCAGCTCTGCATCACAGGACTCATGGAACTTGGGTCACTAAGGGGGGGGAGGGAGTCATCCAGGGCGAGAAAGGGGACTATCAGGAGGTTGTGAATAATGGCACACACACACACACACACACACACACACCCCTTTTCCTCCTACACCTGCTCTCTCTCTGGATTCTTTGAGGTTATCCAGTGAAGGAAAGGGTTCTCTTTAGTGACTGGAATGTTAATGAAATCAGAAGATCTTCCATGCCCCTTTCTATTGGCACCTACTAAAGGCACTTAGCACCTCAAAGGCTTAGCTCCTTACTTCCAGTTAACTCCTTGGGAGTAATTCACACCTTAACAGGAAGGGGTTGAAC
>JAQQSW010017982.1:0-11344 GCA_028646575.1 Pseudocheirus occidentalis | reverse complement strand
GAATTTGCCAGATGGAAAAAGAATCTCAAAAGCTCAGTGAAGAGAATAATTCCTTCAGAATTAGATTGGAGCAAATGACTTGATGAGAAATCAAGATACTATTAAATAGATACAAACAAATTAAAAAATAGAAGGCAATGTGAAATATCTCCTTGAAAAAACCACTGACCTGGAAAATAGATCCAAGAGAGACAATTATTGGTCTACCTGAAAGTCATGATCAAAAAAAGAACCTAGAAAACATCCTTTAATAAATTATCAAAGAAAATTGCCATGATATTTCAGAACCAGAGGGCAAAATAGAACTTGAAAGAATTCACTGATCACTTTTCAAAAAAGATCCCCACAGGAAAACTCCTTGAAATGTTATAGCAAGGTTTAGGAGTTCCCAGATCAAGGAGAAAATATTACAAGCTGCCAAGAAGAAACAATTTGAATGCTGTGGAAACACAATTAGGATAACCCAGTATCTAGCAACTTCTACATTAAGGGATCAAAGGGCCTGGAATATGATATTCCGAAGATCAAGGGAGCTAAGATTAAAACCTAGAATCAGGTTTTACCAGAAAAACTGAGTATAATGTTCCAGGGGAAAATATGGTCATTCAATGAGGTGGAGGACTTTCAAGCATTTTTGCTGAAAAAACCAGAACCAAAAAGAAAATCTGACACTCAAATACAAGAAGCATGAGAAGGTAAACATGGAACAAAAAAATCATAAGGAACTTATCAAAGTTGAACTATTTACACGCCAACATGGAAAAATGACAATTGTAACTTATGAAACTTTTCTCAGTATGCAGAAGGGAACACAAATGTATATATACATATACATATACATACACATATGTCTATATAGGAGGATTTATATATGTGTATGAATATATATCTGAGTATGTGTATATATGTGTACATAAACTCTAAACTGGGTATCTTGCCACATGGGAGAGTAGGGGGGATGGAGATGAGAGGGGTGATGATGGAGGGGAGGGCAGGGTTGGGTTGCTGGAAGCACACACTTCTGTAAAGGGACAGGGACAGGGTAGAAAATAGAACAAGGGGAGGGTGGGATAGGAAGGAGGCATATAATTAATCAGTCTCTCACAATATGTCCACTGTGGAGATGTTCTGCGTAATTACACATGTACAACCTTTATGGAATTGCTTGTCCTTCCTGTGGGGGTGGAGGGAAAGAATCTAGAATTTAAAGTTCTATAATCAAATGTTAAAAATTATTTATATGTGTATATATACATTATTAAAATTAACTACATGCAACTGGGAATTACGATATACAGGCACTGGGGTAGGGAAATCCATCCTGCCCCACTGGAAAGTTAGAGGGATGATGGGGGAGGACATAGGAGAGAGCAGATGGGGGGGGTTATATAGTGGGATCTCTGTTTTAGGGTGGTGGGTGGGGGAAAGATGGGGAGAAAATTTGTAGCTCAAAATCTCGTGGAAATGAATGATGTAAACAAGAAAATAAATAATTTTTTTTAAAAGAAGCTGTCAGGTCCTGGGAGGCCAAGGGACCTGCTGCAGTTCAGGTCAGAGGCCGTCCCTGGGCCAGCCTCCCCTCTTCAGCTTCAGCCCACCATCACCATCCGTCCTGCTCCGCTGTCCGGGACCAACACTGATGCCTCCATGACATGAATTGCATCAGAGACAGGACTGTTGGGCTTGTTTTTCCATGAAGGACGTCTGTTGGTAACCCAGAGATCCCCCCTAACGTGGGAGCCTCGTTCTAAGCTCCCTCCTTCCAGAGCCACAGCTAACAGCAGAACGTGCCTGACGCCTGGTTGGAGAAACCTTGTGTGAGGCATTTTTTCATGTCCGTGATTTCCTGGTCAATAAAACAATGATTTGTTTTGTTCTTTTTTTGTGTTTTTGAACCATGACAGCGTGAGTGGTGCTTTGGCTATTGGCCTGATCAGAAACAAGCAGCCTGAAGGTCACAGGGATGATGAAGGGCCTTCGTCCCTGGGGTCCGAAGCCTGGGGGCCCTGCAGTTCAGATGCTAGACTCTGCTACCTTGCCTCTTCTTTCCTAGCAGAAAGCCCCTCTACAGTGCTCCCGGCCCCACCTCCTGTCTAAACTAGCCTCCCTGGGATGTGTATGTAGTTGAGCAGTCAGTTGTGAAGAGCTCCAAAGACCTCGCCAAACTCTCGAGGCAGCAAAGCCTTCCAGTCCAGAGCCTTTGGATCCAAAGGTACTTTGTAACCACCTTTTGGTTTATTAATCAAAGCATTAAGGGAAATCAATACTTAACGCATGAAACATATTTCCCTAGCCCTATATAGGGAAGGTTTTACATGGAGGCTCCAAAGGAGACCTGGAATAGGCCGGCTGCCATGATGGGATCGTTGGGAATGGAGGGCCCTCTGTACCTATGAAGGGTCCTGCCAGGGGAGTGTCCACCGGGAAGGCTTTAGGAACCAGCCTCGGCACAAACGGTGAGTCTGCCTTCTGCCTCCCAACCTCGAGAAATGTGAGGAGGTCCCTCCCACAGAAAGTGGGTCACCTGCCAGCTGCTTTGGGAGCCGTGATAATTCACAAAGAATGTCCACTGAATTCACTGATGAAATGGAGAAAGGGAGGGGGGGTCCTCAGAGGTGAAATTACAGGTGGAAACCAAGTACTAAGGTGGGATTTTTACCTGTTCAGTCTTGACCTCATGAGGGGTAGCAGTAGACTTGTCAGGAGACCTGGGTTCAAATCACACCAATAAAATTCCTAGTTATGCAGCCATGGGCAAGTCATTCCCCCTGCCTCAGTTTCCCCATCTGTAAAATGAAAAGTTGTAGTGCACGTCCTCCAAGGTCTTTCCAGCTGCAGATCTAGGACTCTGGGGGATTTCTTGGCTCCTGATGGGCCCTAGTCTGAGGGGATATACTTCTGTTTGTGCTCTTGTTGTTTTAAGGTAAGAAGAACTTACTTTTCAGTGGGCAGCATGCACAGAGCCTTCTCTCTCCCATTTAAGTGAAATTTAAAATTACGAACAAGTTGAGCTTCCTGGCTCTGTAAAAAGAAATAAATAAATGGACAAACAAAGGAATGAAGGATGTTGATGTTGTGGCATCATTAAAGAGCTTACAGTTAACTAAGAGTGTGGCTGTCATTTCAATCTCTACTGAGAGGGAGTTGAGGAAAATCAGCTGAAATAATCCAATATGGACCACCACCCCCCTCTGAGAAGGGGGCCAGTGTATCAGTGGAGATAGTAATGCTGAGCAATGTCTAATGTGGAGCACTGACCTCCAGGCCAAGTTACCAGAAGCACTTGTGGATGGCGTCTTTAATGGTCGCAGAGACCTACAGGTAGTTCAGTTCCATTTGGGTTCTGCTAAGATCAGAAGCTAACCTGTCACATAACATGCTAGGATCTGCTTTTGCTAAGTCACACGGTCCTGTTGATCAGTATAGCTACCTTCTATCTGGGTTCTGGATTTAGTTCTAAATTCTGTGTTAATGAATGCAAAGCCCATTCTCTGGCTTCAGCGTCTTCATCTGTAAGATGAGGTAGGGAGAGACAGGATGGTCTCCAAGGCTGGTCCAAAGCCAAAGCCGGACTCCTACAACTCAGATCAGGGCTGATGAAGCCAGCTATTCTCATTGGGGCCTTCTGTAAAAGGCAGCTCCTGAGTCTAGGGAGAAGAAAAATGGGAAACATTCGCTCATGTGGAAGTTCTGAGAAAGGTCTTTATGTCCTGGCTCTCAGGGAGGAGCGAAAGCCCCAGGCCTGGAGCCCAGATGGCGATAAGAGGCTTGGAGGCTATCTGGACTGAGGCTCCCAGGGGACGGTGACTGGCCCCAGCCACACAGGTAGCCTGGAGCAGAGGTGGGCAGATTCAGGCCCTGGTCTTGGGATCTGAGGCCAGTACAGTCCCAGGCCCCTGCTAAGCTTTGTTCTCCTAACCTCATCCTTCCCTTCCCAGGCCTCTCTCCTTTTGGTTTCAGCTGATGCCTGAGAGCCGGGCCCGGAGACATTCATCTGCATCTTGCCCCATCCACACAGAAGATCTAGGCTCATGGGATTCTCTGTCCTTTGATCCAGACTTCAGCTTGTGTGGGCATCAGCCAGGGTGACTTCAAGCCTCAAGTAAGAAGCATAATAAGATCCAGGTTCAAAAACATTCTGAATTAATAAGCCCCCCAAGCTCCACGGCTCTCCCTGAGTGGGGAATGCAGGGACCTATTGTTGGTTCAATGGCTCTGTTCTTTTCTTCCTGTAGTCACCGACTATGGGATTAATGAAGGCCGGGGCCTGAAGGAGACAAGGGCTGGGAGACAGTATTTTTCAGGGCTTTCACTGGAGGGCCTTCGGTTTTTGTGTCCCCCACAAAAATCCTTGCTGACAAAGAAGAATCTAAAAACAAACCTTGTAGAGTGAGGAGTGCTGTGATTGGGGTAGGGATTAAAAGTCTTTCCATTTTAAAATGATTCTTTGCAGATACACTTCAGCACCATACACAGTAGGCACTTAATAAATGCTTGTTGACTGATTTCAAAAAGCATGTTAATTAAATAATTATTATTGTTAAGAAGGTGAAAATTGTAAGTAGTGGGGAAACTTTCTTAATTCCACGTCTAATTTCTTTATTCTGAATCTGTGGCTAACGAAGTCAAAACTCATTGGTCAAAATACATACATTATCACCAAGTCCAGAGGTTCCCAAGCGTTTTTGGCCTACCGCCCCTTTAAAAAAAATTACTCAGTGCCCTCCATCTGCTTTCTTTAGCCCCTTTATTTTTATCTCGAAACTTGAGTCATTTCAAAAAGATATAAAATTTGTGGGTTTTTTCCTGCATTGAAATTTTGATGATGCAATTTTGTGTCAAGTAACTGCATAGTATCTGATTACAAAAAGTCATTGCCTGTACATATTCCTGCCAATGAATGCTGGAGCTTCTGACAACGCAGGAGAAGCTCGCCTGCCAACGCTTGCTTGTTAAGACCTGTTGGCGAATTTGTCCACCATCACTTATAACTTTGCATTTTATGTATTTATTTGGAAAATAACACAATCGCTACAACTTTCATTCTACTGACTTACCAGCTTTCTCCTCCTCTCCTGAGTACCCTTTCCTTTCCTGCTCCCTACAGTTCTGGGACCAGGAACTATGAACTTTGCCATCAATATGGTAGAGGGAAAAGATGGGGAAAAAGGAACAAGCCTTTATTAGGTAGCTAGTATGTGCCAGACACGGTGTTAAACACTTTACAAATATCTCATTTGATCCTCAGCATAATCCTGAGAGAGGTGGGTGCCATTAATGATCCCCACTTTGTAACTGAAGAAAAAGAGGCAGACAGGGTGTCTGGCCCAGCATCATGTGGCTAAGCATCTGAGGCCAGAGCTGAATGTGGATATTTCTGATTTCAAATCCAGCGTTCCTATCGGCAGAGACACGGAATACTCATGTGTGCCCCCCAGCAGAGGCATCGAACACTCAGATGCCCTCCCCAGCAGAGGCAGAGGCACATAACGCTCAGGTGTGCCCCCCAGCAGAGGCACCAAACACTCATGTGCCCTCCCCAGCAGAGGCAGAGGCACCAAATGCTCAAGTGTGCCCCCCAGCAGAGGCACAGAATGCTCAGGTGCCCTCCCCAGCAGAGGCAGAGGCACCGAATGCTCAGGTGTGCCCCCCAGCAGAGGCACAGAACGCTCAGATGCCCTCCCCAGCTATCCTCCCATGCTAGAATAGAAGCTCTTTAGGGCAGAGGCTAATTTTCTATTTCTGTTCTCAGTTATTGTCATAATTCTTGGCATATAGTCAGCTCTTAATAGATGAGTCCTTCCTATTTTCCTTCCTTCTTTCCAATTCATTTTCTGCCATAAAAAATCCTCCACAAGGGACTCCCCTAACATGATGGGGTCTTCTCTACTGATCTTTTTATACTGCATGGGTTACAGTGGGTTCACTCAGGCTCCCCATCAGTTGACCTTTGCTCTGAAATGTAACAGGTCAGCCTCTTTTTCCAGTTAGACATCCCTCTGGTGACATTCTTCACACTTCTCCAGTGAAATTCTTGGCTGGTAAAGTGTGGATGTCTACTTATGCCCATCATGTCCTTTCCACTGGGTGGTCTACAACTAAAATTCTTGAGCCTGGGTCATTTTATGATAGGTAGACACGGAGTTCCACTGAAAGAATGCAAATTCACACCAAAAAATGGGTCTTTGTTTCAGGGAGAAGCTTGGCTCCCTTAAAAGTTCCATACAGCTTTTCTAAGGACAGGCAGCACATTCTCCTTCTCCTTTGCAATTTGGAATCCAAATCCTATCCAGGATCTATCGAAGACATAAATAAAGATCACCAAGCTTCCTGGGTGGCCCCTCATCAGTGCATCATAGTCGTGGCAGGAAGTTTTCCATCCATTCAGCTGCTCCCGTGTAGATACTTGGAATTCTGAGCCGTGTTCTGTGGTGATTAGTACAACACCAGAGAAAAATGGGATTATGTGGAATGGATACTTGTAGGGAACCCATGCGTTGCTGTTCTAGCCTTGGCATCCCCTGTGATGGTGCAGACACCTTCAGTAAACATATGTCTCTCCATTTTAACATTTTCTTGCTATCAGTAATCAGAAGGTCACTGGATAAGGTTTTCTCTGCATTGTACATCTTTCTCTGATTCCTGTGTGATGGTGACACCCATGCAGGAAGCTCTCACTGATTCTTCCCAAGGGTATGGGAGCTTCCCATCTTTCAGGTACCTTGAGATACATAATTGTTACTCTTGACAAGAATAACAAAGATAATATTTACATAGGACTTTATATTCTTTCTAAATATTATCATGTTATTTTCATGACAGTCTTAGGAAGAGGCACCCGTTTTACAGAGGAGCAAACAGAAGCAGAGGCAAAGAACTATGCAACTTTCCCAGGTCCCAAAGTCAGTGTCTAAAGCAATTATTTGATGCTGGGTATTTCTAACTCAAGGTTAGCACTCTATCCATCCAGTCCCTCGGCTGCCAGTTGATCCCTTGACACTCTCCTGCTTGTACCATTTCCCAGCAGATTCCTCCTCCAGGTTATTTCTTTAGTCCTGTAGTTCACCTCATCTTTATGTAATTCTGCTTCTCCTTCCTCATATGATGCATCAGGGACTGTGAGTTGGAAGGTGTGGGTTCTGCTGCCATGCACAAAGAAAATGGTTTGCTAAGTCACCTCAACAGGCATCTCCTATTTCCTCTGTCTTGTCATTCCTTCCCATTTCATATTTCAATGATACCTCAGTGGCATCAAACTCAAGTAGAAATAAGCTCCACTAAGTGTACAGAAGGATCCCTGCAGGCTGCTCGTTCACTTTAAAAACTACAAATTAACATTATCTACATCCTGTTGCAATTTATTTATTTTGTTCCTATCTCCCAATGACATTTAATCTGGCTGGGGCCACCTGGGGAGGTTGCAGACTTCCTGCTGCACATTGGGTCTGACCTCTCTGCTCTAGGTGATTTGACTTCATGGATAGCCCTTGCTAAGCTTTCTCAGAATATCCATTTTCCTTCACTGCTTCTGGTGCTTCATGAGATGGCTGATGTGGTAATGCTGCTCAGGATCTTCAAACACCCTCCTGTAAGATTTTACAGAAGATCTACTCTGAGCCAGGGCTGGGTTTGACCTCTGTATATCTCCCCTTGGCAAGGACATTGTGTATTTATTAGCTGATGTGGTTTTCAGAGTCTTCTGGTCTTCTTCCTGTGGAAATTTTCAGTCATGTCCAACTCTTCATGGCCCTATTTCAGTTTTTCTTGGCAGAGGTGCTGAAGTTGTTTTCCATTGCCTTCTCCAGCTCATTTTACTGATGAGGAACTAGGGGAACAGTGTTAGGTGACTTGCCCAGGGTCACACAGCTAGTAAGTGTCTGCGGCTGGGTTTGAATTCAGGTCCTTCTGACTCCAGGACTCTCTATTCACTGTACCACCTAGCTGCCTCATCATTTAGTTGGTTCAGCCTGTGGAGACGAAGTGTAACCAATTAAACAGCCTCTGCAAATGACAATCACATGTATCAATATCTATTGATTTCCTTCCTCTCTTTCAGTCCCCACACCTTCAAATGAATCAGGTTGGAGTTGCCTAAATTGAAAGCCATTATAGTCTCATTTTTATTTCTTCTAATTCAGTATTGATATTGATCTTTGCTCTACAAAACTGATGACTACAACAACACAACTGGAAATGACTCCTACCCTGAGGATCCATTATTCCCTATCTGTTAAATTCTTCAACACTTTGATCCACCTTTGAGTCACCTCCAACGGGAACAATCCTTCCAATGGTTCTGATTGCAATCCAGGCCCTCCTCAGTGTGTGTCACCTCAGGAGTGTCAGTGTGTTCCCATGCATGGTCCACCCAATGTGTGAGGGGTCTTCTTCTGGAGACTTTGACATTGTGAGAAAACCCACTGGAACATGTGGGCTGGACTCTACATATTCCAGACTAGCCCACCTTTCCTAGACAGACATCCCTCTGAAAGCATCTTTAGACTACTTTTCCTACCCAATTTTTCAATTATCATGGGTCGTTACAGACCACTCATGTTCGCTCTGTGTCTTACTATAGCCTTTAGAGGCCCCTCAGCCTCACTTCTTCAGAAACCATTATTCCATGATGCAGCATCACTAGAAGAATTTGAGTAATCATGAGGCGGGGCTTTCTTTCACAGAGATGTACAGGGTTTTTAAAAGCGTTGCACAATTTCCTAAATTCCATCAACCTCACTCTCATCTTCCTGTCTAATTTGGGACTCGGCTCATCTACAATAGGTCTAAGGTAGATGTGCTGACAATACAGTCCTACCACTTATCCTTCCAACTGCATGTTCCAGTCTGAACATCAGACACTGAATCCACTTGCTTTTTCCTGTGTGGATGGTTGCACTCTTCTGAGTGACTATGGATCTCATTTAGGAGGCTCTGTTATATTTCTAGCAATAAGTGAAACAAGAACAGCACCATCTAAAATAATGCCATCACCAAGCTACTCAAGGAGAATGTAGTTCGCTTCGGGTAATCATCATAGGTCCAACACTTTCCAACTCCCTCTTGTAGAAAGTACTGCTGAATTACTGTTGTTTTTTCCCCCAAACATTTCTTAGAGTGCTTTGTCCCATCGTCTTGCTTTCTACCCTTAGATTAAAAGCTTCTCCTCTGATTAAAATAAAACCACTAAAGAAACATGCATAAGACACTTTGTAAACCTTAAAGCAATAGATAAATGCCAGCTATTATCATTATTAAAATGATTTATTATTATTAAAAGAAAAATGACAGCTTGCTCCTTCATGCCTAGCTACCTGTGTCGGCTGCCTTCTTCCCTCCTTCTCTGTGGAACCTCAGATAAGTGCTGAATGAATGAATGAAGCCCCAAAGCCCTCATGCATAGCCCACTTGCTAGTATCATGTGGGATTTGCCTAATTTCCCTAGGCCCTTTGAAAGCCCTTGAAGGAAAAGAGTTGGAAAGGGTGCCGGACCTTTAAGAGCCGTAACACAACATGGAAGAAAGAGCTATCATTGAGGACCTGGAGACTGGGCTTCTCACCCTGGCTCTCTGCCATTAACTAGCTGTGTGTCAACCTCTCTGACTCTCAGTTACTCTGGGGAAAGTGACTATCTCACTGAGATGGTCACCTCCTCTGGAAGATTAAAGGGAGGGGCATTTATGAAAAGGCTTGGGAAGCCAAGGTTTCCGAGGCTAAGATGATTCTGAAGTGTTGGTGGTAAGAGCACTCTGACCAAGACTGCAGCAATGAGGGCAATGGATAGAGACAAAAGAATCCCAATCTCCCCAGACACCGATGAAATGGATGTTTACCAAGGGAAGCCCTGGGGGAGCTGGAGAAGTGGCCGCTGGGGAGAACTGACAAATCTCTAACATCCAAAAGAAGAAAGACTTTCCAGAGCTTTGTGAACAATGGGGAGCTGGGACCGACCAGGTGAACACCGCTGATGGAGGGCCAGGGAAAGGCTCGGTTCTGATGACCCTGGATAGTGTCAGAGGTCTTGGGTTCAGATCTCACTATCCTACGTAGCTGCCTCTGTGACCCTGGGTGACTCAGGGCCCTTGGCCTCAGCTTCCCCATCTATAATGTGAGGGATGTTGAACTTGGTGATCTCCGAGGTTCCTTTCAGCCTTCACGTCCTAATCTGGTATAGACATTGGCCCATGACCTGAGAGAGAGGTTCATGAAGCACTACAGCCCCCCCAGAGGGAAGACTTGAGGTTCGCTCAAAGGACAATGAAGAGGCTCCGGGCAACGGCAACAGGCTACAAGACATCACCAGCCAGGAACTACACAAGAGACTCGGTGCCAAAGACGTCAAAGAAACACATGATTGGAAGAGAAGTCAAGGCAACAGTGGGCTGGGAACAAGGGATGCCCAACGCAGAGCCCATCGGCTCCCGAAACCCCAGGCTGTCCAGAGGAGCTGGGGAAGGGGCACCCAAGGGCTTGCCGGAGGAGCCCCAGCCAGCTGGAGAGCTGATGGGTAAATCCTTTGTGTCAGGCACAGGCAGACACCGTGAGCTGGGACTTCACTAAACAGCTGACATCTCTACAGCGCTCACTGTGGACTAAGCCCTTCGTCACTCTCTTCTCATTGCATCCTCACAACAGCCATGGGAGGGAGATGCTATCATCTATCAGCTCCATTTTACAGATGAGGAAACAGAGGCAAATGCCAAGTAAGTGACAGATTCCTGTTCTATTGATCGTCTGGATCAGATCCTCCACCAAAGCTGGTCCTCGGAGACAAGTGCCTCAAGGCAGGCTATAGTTTGCTGACCCTCTGGTCTAGGCTTAAGAAAAGAGAGAACATTTTAATGATTAAGCATGAAAGCACAACCCACATACTTTTTTGGAAGCCCCTTGTTAAACATTTGCCAGTGCATTCCTCCCAGACCCTATAGGGCAGATTTCCACAGAGCCATGAGCAAGAGCAGCACAAATGGAAGTCCCCACCATCAATGAGAGTGGGGGACCACAGTCATCCTGGAGTCTGCCTCGCAGGTTGCCCAGGCATGAGGTCAGATGGTGTCTTAAGTCAATAAACACTGATTGAACAATCATAACATCCAAGATACTGTACTACGCTCCCTGCCTGTCTAACGGAGAAAGGAAGCCCATAAAGGGCAGAGGAAAAAGCAGGGAGGGGGCAGAAGGTCAGGGTGGGAGGGAGAAAGAGAAGCCTGTAGAGAGAGGAGGAAAGGTGTGAATATGACTAACCCAGATGCCTCCCTAAAATGGAGATTCTTGGAGGAAGGAACCAGTTAGAAGAAGGGGCAGGAAGGTCTTCCAGAGTGAGAAGGCTGCAGAGAAGGGTAGAAAA
>JAQQSW010017981.1:7500-11344 GCA_028646575.1 Pseudocheirus occidentalis | reverse complement strand
ATATGATTGATTTTTATACTCAATGTTGCATGTTATTTCTTACTCAAACCAAGATTGATAAGAATAGGTCTCATTCAGTGCTCCTTTCCCTCCCCTCTTTCCCTCTATTATGGTAAGTTTTATGTCTCTTCTCCATAGAGTCCTATATTTAACTGTTATTCCCTCCTTGCACCAGAACCAGTGAGAAAAAATCTCTTATAATGGTCATCTCCCTCCCTTCTTTGTCTCTACTATATTGCTTTTATACCTCTTTGTGTATCATAATTTACCCTTTTCTGCTTCATTCTTTCCTCTTCTTCCATTGCACTCTCTTAATAAGGATTTTTATTATCATTTTGCATAATTTATACCCACACCCTCTATCTATCTATATCCCTTTTAGATGTTGCTGTAGGTATAGCATTCACAATTTTAACAAGTATCAGCTTCCTATATGGGGATGTAAACAGTTTGCTCTTGTTAAATATTAAGTTATGTGCATGTGGCTTTTTTTTTCCCCTTCATTTATTTTTCTATGTCTTTCCTGGGTCTTGTAATTGGAGGTTGAATTTTCCATTGAGCTCTGGATTTTCCATCAGGAATTCTGTTATATCACTGAATGACCATCTCCTTGTCTGGTAGATTATGCTCAGTCTTGCTGGATAGGTGATCCTTGGTTGTAGCCTGAACTCTTTTGCCTTGCAAAAAATCACATTCCACTTCCTCAAATCTTTCAAAGTTGAGGCTGCCAAATCCTTTGTGATCCTCACTGTGGTTACACAATATCTGAATTGTTTCTTTCTGGCCGCTTGTAGTATTTTCTCCTTTACCTGATAGTTCTGGAGTTTGAGCACAATGTTTTGTGGAGTTTTCAATATGGCTTCTCTTTCAGGAGGTGTCTGGTGCATTCTCCCAATTTCTATTTTACCCTCTGATTCTAGGATCTCAGGACAGTTTTCCTTGATGAACTCTTGGAAGATATTATCCAGACTCATTTTTTTCATCATGATTTTCTGGTAGACCAATGATTCTCAGATGATCTCTTCTGGATCTGTTTTCCAGGTGAGTTATTTTTCCATTGAGATATTTTATCACTTTTTCTAATTTTTCAGTCTTGATGTTTTGTTTGACTGATTCTTGGTTCCTCAAAGAGTCATTGGCTTTAATTTGGTTGATTCTAGTTTTTCTCCCCAGTTAGTTTTTAAAGCTTCTTTTCCATATGCTCAGATTTCAGGTTTAGTTTACACTACTTCATAGTAATGTTTTTCTAATTTCACAATTTTGTTTTGATAAGAGGTATTGATTTTATCTTCTACCTCTCTAAGCCAGATTTCAAAGTTCTTTTTGAGCTCATCTAGGAATGCTTTCTTGGCCTAAGACCAGGTCATATTCCTTCTGAGTTTTACTCCTCCCTCTCACCATAATAGGATTCCAGAGTCTTTGTCTTTGTCTTTGTTGACTGCTTTCTTCACATTTTGAGGCAGGACCTTAGCCACACCCTTCCTCCAGGGTTCCTAAGCCTTGACTGCTTCAAATTTTCCTGTGGGGCAATAATTACTGTGTTGGATGGGTAGTCCTTAGAGTAGCTGCTGTCCCTGCCTTTGTCTCTTAACCAGCTCAGTCTGATCCCTGTCCTGTGGTGACAGGCCTGAGAATGGCCCTTATGGTTGGTGGATTAGCAGGCCTCATCCAGGGTCCTCTCGGCACACACCCGGCTGTGTCAGCAGGGCCTGTCTCCAGTGTGGCCTGTTTCCAAAGTACCTGGCTGCCTCAGCCTCCAATGCCTTTTAAAAATTATATTATTATTATTATTCAATTCAAAACTACTTTTTTCTCCTTTTTACCTGTAATATTCCCACTGAAAAAGTGAGAGCCAAACCCTTGTAGGAAACATACATAGTAAAGCAAAAGCAAAAACCTATAATGAAAGAAAACCTATTTTGACCATGCTCCCAAAATATGACTCAGTTGGACCCTGAGTCTATCACTTCCTTCTCAGGAGGTTGGGTAGCAAATTTCCTCATTAATCCTCTGATATCAGAAATTGGCATTATATTTATGAGAGTTTTTAAGCCTTTCAAATCTGTTTGATGTTACAGTGTTATAGGTGCTATATAAATTGGTCTCCCAGTTAGGCTCACTTTACTATGCATCAGTTCTGATATCTTCTGAGATTTTTTCTGAAACTGTCATCATTTCTTACAGTGAAGCACCAAAAATACCAGAAAATAACATAGAGTACATTTAATTATTATTATTATTATTTTAGCCATTCACTAATTATTGGCCGATCTGTTGTTTTCCAATTTTATACTTTCACAAAAATAAATCTAGCATATGTTTATATGTGTGTGTATATACTCACATGTACCTATATGCCTATATGAGTATACACACACACATATATATATATATATACATGTATGTATATATGTATGTATGTATGTATGTATGGAGACCTAACTATGTATACCTGAATATATTTACATGGGTCCTTTTTACTCTCATGTATATATACACACATATACATACATACATATTTGTACAGAACATTCTAATTTTCCCCTTTTATTATAAAATTAGAACATTAACAAATATGAATATTTCAATTTATAAAGAAAAAGAATAGGATAGTGTAAGAAAGTTGAGAGACTAATGGGAATCACTATCCTTTTGCCCATTACTCTGTGAGTCTTACTTCCCCTCCTTCCACTAGCTATTCTGTCCCAGAAAATACATTGATTCTCTAGTATTAGGGTTAATACTAGAGAATCATGTTATTTTAGTTCTGCTTTTCCATTTTTTTCATCTTTATCTCATTGAATTGGTTTGTTAAAAAGTATCTTGTACTGAACCATCATCATATTATTATTATTATTATTATTAATCATTTTTAAGTCATCCTTTCTCATGGAATAGTTTCTTTAATCACTCTTTCCTTGGTATGTATATATGCACATACACGCATACACACATGCATGTACATGTATGTTTATGTGTATAAGTTGATAAACATTCACACATGTGTATATACATATATGAAACAGGTGAACATATATGTTTATATCTTACTGGTGAATATATATGTATTTGGCTTTTATGTGTTTGTATTGTTCAGACTACTTACAAAGTGAATATTTTGTTCACATCTGCTTTGAAATGGCTTTGACTTACATCACCTTCCAGTTGCTCTCCTGTGGATGGTCTCTATTTTATCAGTGTTATTCTTAAAATGTAATGCCCAGGACTGCACATTGTATATCAGATGAGCACTGAACAAGGCAGATTATAGCAGGACTTTCACCTCCCTTTACCTTGGATTACTTTCTTTTATTCATAGGGTTTACGAATTGCTTATTATTAGGGGCTCAATAAATCTTCTTGAATTGAATTGTTTTATTTTCTATTGCAGTTCTGTTTATATTTTATTCCATTTCATGGCATTGGATAAAACCTGTTCAAGATTAGTATTATCTACATCCCAGCTGTTTTTCATTACTTACATATCTGAATTCTTTCTTTATTCTTTGGCCAAGCCATCAAAAATATGCTGAATGATTTTTCTGGGATCTATCATTTTCACCTTATCTGAACCCTTTTGTTTCCCTCTCTCCAACTGGCTCCTTTTAATGTTTTGACATAAAGCACATCCATCCAGCCTGAGAGTTTTTAAATTAAAACTCCAAATGTATAAGAGAGCACTGGTGACACTTTGGCATCAGAATAATGAGTCTATAAAGTGGTAACAAAAAAATCAAGAGGGTTATCAACTTTTTGTCAGACAAGAAAAACATAATAAAGTCCTCACAATTTTAATAGGCTCCTTGGGAAGAATTCTATAAGTTAGATTTCATTGTAAAGATGA
>JAQQSW010017981.1:0-2500 GCA_028646575.1 Pseudocheirus occidentalis | reverse complement strand
ATGTTGTGATAGATAACGGTCCTATCACAGGATCCATTCCAGTTCTAAGATAATAAAATACTTATTTCCTAATGTGATTCACTGAAAGTTCTGTGTTATCACTCTTGTTAGTTTTTACATTTGGAGATAGGATCATAAATTTAGAGCTGGAGGATACATTAGATGCCTTCTTTTCCAATCTCATTATTTCACAGATAATCTAGGTTCAGAAAGATGAAGGGATGTGTCCACTGTCACACAGGTAGCAAGAAACAGAGGTGGGATTTGAACCTGGGTCAGCGTCTGAGGTGAGATGCATTATACTTTCCAAATCATAACAATGACTTTCCCTATCTTTTCCTTCTGCAAGGGCTCACCTGTGAAGAGCTCCCCACCACTCCAGAGTTTTCTTCAGTTAAATCAACTGAGATTCTGGTATTGTTGACAGAAAGCTGGTCTCCTGCTCATGGAATTTTTGAAAAATTTCAACACTTGACTGGAGAAGGGTGGGGAGGTTTGGCCTGCAAGTAATCATTCATATATTCCTTTATTCAACAAAGGTTTTATGTAGTAGGAACTGTCCCATTGCAGACCCTACTAGAAATGACCAGTTGGCCAACAGCTCCTTTTTAACTCTCTTTCTCTCTCTCTTCTTTCCCTTCCTTTCCCTTTCTCCACTTAGGTTATCATACTATTGCCTGTGGATGCTGTGCCAAAAGAAATGTAAATTTTTATTGCTGAAACCTCACAAACTGTCTTGGGGTTTAAGCAATATATTTCTTTCTTAAGAAATATACTTTAAACCCAAATCACTCTGGCTTTCATTGAATGGTCAACAATACATCCCAGTCCAAGCCCTGCTTGGTCATTGTTTGGGCCTGGATTGGCTCAAAGTGAATTTAAATATTAATTGTTTCTGTTTTGGTCAGAAACCCTGACAGTCTTCCCTTTCCAGACTGATTTTTTTCCTCACTATGTATGAGGCCATTCTCTGACTCATTTCTTACCTAGCCTTTCTCTTGGAAGGAGGACATTGCCTTAGTCAAACTAAGACCTGTTACATACCTTAGCTTTAAAAAGGCCAAAATCTGCATTCAGGGCCATCTCTTGAAAACCATGTCTTGATCTTGCCACTTGGCCCACATGGCTCCGAAAAAGAAAGTGAGGCTGGTGACTTTGCACAGCCCTCCCTCATTTAAATCCAATTCATTTCATTGTCATGGCATCACCTCCCTGATGTCATGATCCTTTTTGAGAATAGAAGACAAACAACAATGAGTAACAACTCTATATAAAGCACTGTCCTAGGTACCAGAGGAGGATTGAAGTTTTCAATAAGACATAAGCAGTTAGGTAGTTCAGTGGCTACAGCACTAGCCTGGAGTCTGGAAGGCTCATCTTTCAGACTTCAAATCTGGCCTCAGACACTTACTACCTTGTATGACCCTGAGCAAGTCACTTAACCTTGTTTGCCTCAGTTTCCTCATCTATAAAATGAACCGGAGGAGGAAATGGCAAACTATTCCTGTACCTCTGCCAAGAAAACCCAAATGGAGTCAAAAAGAATCAGACATAACTGAACAGCAACAATAAACAAGCACCTCCCCCTCAGGGTTGTGGTGAGCATCATATGAAATAGTATTTATAATTAACTGTTTAATAAATGCATATTTAATTTCCTCCTTCTCTTCTTTCTTTCTTATCCATCATCTCTCTTATTTAAATGGTCGCACTATTGAACTGAAATATAGTTTTATATTTTTAGCTTTTGATTACAATTTTATGTGTCAAAACTGGGGGGGGCGGAGCCAAGATGGCGGTGTAGGAGCAGCAAGGTCCCGCAGCTCCCACACCACAACCCTAAACACCCATTAAATTATGAGCCCAGATAAAGTCTAGGAGTCTCAGACACACAAAAATACAGAGAACCCATCTCTCGCTGAAGGCAGCTCAGCAGCAGGGGCTCATCGGGTGACTGGGAATGGAGACTGAAACAGCCTGAAGCCAAGACTGCGGCCAGGCCTGGGATGGTGGGAAGGAGCTGGGCCAAGCTGAGCTGAGCAGGCACCGCAGCCAGCCTTCAGAGGTTCTACAGCCTCCAGCACGTCCACATCTGCCAAGGTGTGAGGATCGGGGACGGGAGAGGTGCAGCTCACACCCCACCACAGTGGAGCAGAGACCTGGCCAGCCCAAAACCTCAGCTGCAGCCATGAGCAGCCTCCCAAACCAAAGAGTGAGTCTACTTCAAAGAAAATCTAAAGCACTTGCCTAAGGGGAGCTTTAAAGTATCAGAGTCGGTTAGTGAAAGTGAAACTTTGAAAATTAATTTGGCGGTGGTAAAAGCAGTTCGGACATTGTGCCCCCGGGGCAAGGAAGCAGTAGGGGAAGGGAACTGCTGGATCTGCCCGCAGCCCTCACCAGGCTGCTTCAAAGCCCCTGGCCTGCGGATTCTGCAGGGGGGCTGAATTGATTGATCAGGGCCAAGTGCTCTTGCATTGAGTGGCCTGGATCCGGATTGTGG
>JAQQSW010017980.1:0-11344 GCA_028646575.1 Pseudocheirus occidentalis | reverse complement strand
CCTAGACAGTACATTCATTTAGTCAGTCAAGGTCTCTTCTCAAATGGAGATCAGTTTCCAATCATAAACAAAATACATTCATTTGGTCAATCACAGAGCACAAACTGGACACAAAGTAATTACAATACCATCCATTACCATCAAGCACTTTCTCAAAAGGGGCAGGAGAGCACAAAAGGCCATCTACCCTTAAGCTATAACAAGGTCAAGATAACATCTCAGCATTGAAAGCCCAAGGAAAGGCCCTTCTTTCATCTTCACTGGAGACAAGCCCTTAGCAACCTCAGTTCCTGGGGAGACAAGGCTCAACAAAGCCATAGCCAGTGTCTGCATCAAGTCACTCTCTGCTTGTAGAATAGTCCCACAACCCCTGAAAACATCAGCAAGGCCCTCTTCTAGGATTTCTGTGAAGGTACCACAAGAAAATCCTTCTTTAGGGCTTCTGAACCAACAGCCAGGTTCCAGGACCTCTACAACAGCAGCACTGTCCTTCACCATCAGGTGAATCTGGCAAAACATCAAAACAGACAGACAAAACACCAGCATCACAGCCATGCCTCCTCAGTTCTTGGCAGCTCCAGGTGGCAGTTCTCAAAAGTCCTGGGCAGCTCCGATGTGCTCTCAGCAGTCTTTCTGTCAGCAACTCAGGCTCTGCAATACTGGATACTGCTCTCCCAAAAGTCCTTCTGGCCCCCTCTCGGCTTGGGCCTTTCTCCCAATTCATGACTCCTCCCAGTTCAGCCCTCTCTCTTCACATCAACAAATCCATCCCACAAGTGGAATTCACAAGCTCTGGGTTTTAACACTCAATCCCAAAAGCCAAGCCAATTCAGGGGCATCTCCAAATTCCATTACCATTACATTATAGTACTTATGGATAAGGAAACAATATCTCTCAATGTAGGTAAGCACTTCTGGAGCACTTGTGAATTACAGTACAGTACTAAAAAGTAAAGTGACATGCCCAAGGTCTCACAATCGGTATATGTCAGAAGCAGACCTTGAACATGTTTCCTTGGCTTCAAGGCCAGTTCTCTACTCAGTACAGCACACATAACAGGTTTTATTGAATTTAACTGAATAGATAGCTTAGTGGGAAAAAGAACAATGAATTGGGGACAAGTGAATTCAACTGTAAACATTTATCTATAAAATGGGAATTATAATACTCTGAATAGGTATCTTACAGATTTTGAGGAAAGAGTTTTGTTAGCTCTAAACTCTATTGAAATGTGAGTTGTTATTACTAGTCAGAGGTGAGAACAAATGCTGTTCTAGGGAATGAAAATAGCATTAGCAATGACAGAGATACAAAAATTTGCATGAAATATATGGGGCAAAAGTGAGATATGGGTGTCTGATTCCCATAAGAGCACATGGAAGTGGTTTTTGTTGTTGTTTGTTTTGTTTTGTTTTGCTGTATGGGAGTTGAGTACCAATTGTCTCCTATGCTTTTTTTGTTATATCTCCCCAAATAGGCTGAAAAAACCACAAGGTCTTTTCTCTTTCTTTTCCATACCCCATAGTGCTTAGGAAAGGACATAATATGCAATAAACCCACGGTATATTGGACTGAATTAAACTGAACCGAAAGCTCTGTAGGAGAAAAAATAGATTGTGATTAGTGAGTTAGGCAGGGGGAACTTCTTTCTATAAATTGTTAAGGATACTTTGACCCTTCCTGACCTGTTCCACTCTTGAAATGAGAGTAATAAACTTTATAACACTTTAGGCCAAGAGAATTGGGAACCCCTTCTCACAAGGAAGCATTTTTTTCTCCTTAACTCCCTTCAAGAGCATGCAACTCAATGGGACAAACATCTTGATATTTTAATGGGGCCCCCACTGCAACAGGAATCATAAGACCTGATCTCTGCCACTAATATCTGTGTGGCCATGGACAAACCATATAACTTAGCTGAATCTCAGTTTCCACATTTGTAAAATTTGAATAATCATCCCTGCTATACCCGCCTCTGTTTTGAGGACAAATGAATGATAATAAAACATTTGAAAGCTGTTAATGGATTTATGAATTTAAAGTATAATTATCATTAATAACAATAATAATATAATTCATTTTGAGCTTTCCTGCCCTTATTCCTTTCCCCTCTCATTGCAAGAAGTAGATGAGGGTATTCACATATGACAGCCACCTGGAATAATGCCCAGGCATACTCAAGAACCAAGGAAGTATATTGAACAAGGCGCCTCTCCCCACGCTTGGGGAGAGATGTATTTGAGATTAAATGAAATGCATATGAGAAATTCACCAGTCATGTCACCAGGAGGGAATATCTAAACCATTTTAAGAACCAGTATCTTTATTCATATTGCTCTTTCTTCTTGAGAAGGCAGCTTGGGGAATTCAACATGTTCTCCACATTCATCTCTGTCTGGGACTGTTTCTTGGGAAACATTGTCCATTTTGATGAGTATATGCATCATTAAGGCTGAGAAACCCACACTGGGTAGCCAGGCCCCCTCCCTTGTCATGTTTCCTTGTCTTTCTTCTGAACTCTAATGTATGTTGCTGGTACAAACAATACATCAATTTGGGTGCTAGTATCAAGGTCAAATTTTCAAAGGGGGTATCTGACATGTGCTATGTCTGACTGGCTATGTGTATAATTTCTTCCTGAGCATGGAGCTACATGACTAATGGCTTAGAGCCCAAGTGCAAACTAGCTGTTTTCTTGCCCGGGGCAAGTTTCTAGGGCAAAGTCTGGGGCTGGCCATGAGCACAGGCAGTATAGACAGCCATCTAAATGGTTTGAGAATCTCTGTCTTTCTTCCCCACATGAAAATATCGCTAACTCTAACTCTGCCTAGGATGTGTACCAACCAATGTAGGAAAGAAGAGTGAGAAAAGTGGAAAGAACATTGGATTTGGACCCAGATGGACTGGTTTCAAATTCCAAATCTGCCAGTTATTTCTTGTATGACATTGGGTAAGTTGCTTGTCTGGGCCTCAGTTTCTTCAATGGTAAAATGAAGGACTGACCTTGATAGATGGTTTCTGAGTTCCCTTTGGCTCCAAATCTATGATCCAATGACCCTCAGTCCTAGCTGTCCAAAGCTTCATGTGTACCAGGGGTACAGAGACCTCTCCAACAGATCTCAACTTATTTAACTAGAGAAAGGGAACAGCAAAAAGCATAGGAAGTAGAGCCCTGGACCAGAACTCTGGTAACTGGACAAGACAGTGAGGTATATCAGGGACTTAGGGAGGTTCACTGGCTTGCTTTGTGTTCTCTCTCTATTCCCTGCCTGTCTGCTCTCTCTAATACATCTTTTCCAAGTCCCCAAAGGGCTCTCAGAGTATATATAATTCTTTTCTCAATATGTAAAGTGACCTGATGTCACTAGCACCTAAAATACAAGTTATAGTTTTACTGTTTCTATCTGGAGATTATTTTCATTTTAAATGAGGACACATTTATGAATGTTTAAATGATTTTCTTTTTAAAAATTTTCATTGACAGCATTTATTTTCTCAGAGGAATTACTTTCTGATGATGAAATTCCAGACACCATAGCAGGCCAGGGTGAAGGGTAGACTGGATTTTAGTCTGACTTTCCATAATGCCCATTTCACCTACTGAAATGACCTCAGCACTCTCTCCACCCAGCTAAAGAAAGAAGCCATTAGATCCTCAAAACTCCTGATTCACACTGCCAGAGTAAACCCAACAGTATTGGCCAAAAGCCCAATTCACACTTTTGGAATAGGAATATCAACTTGTCTCCAATTCTCTAGTAGTCTTTCTGTCTCTTCCCTGTCCCACTATTCCCCTGGGTAGCATGACTCAAACCAGTCCCCAGATACAGGCTCCTGGCACCCTCTCCCCACTGCCTGGTCTTGCTTGACCCAGTCTAGAAAATGGTAACATCCCCCACGCTCTGCCAAGATTTAGTGGTTTTGGTGTATAATTCCAGGTGGCACTCCAGCAGTCCTGTTCTGTTTCCATCATCTTCTCTAATTACTCTTTATATTGTTATTATGTCTTCTCAATAAAATAGGCTTGCTGTGTGGTCTTGCTGTATATTCTCTGTTTTCTTGTACTGGATTATCAGTATATAGAATCTTTATTGAGACACCTACAGATAGGACCCTTCCTGGAAAGGAAACATTTTGAGTCCCTGTCTAACCCACACAGCTTTTCAGAACCTCCACAAGCTCAAGAGATCTCCCACTCCCAACTGAGAGTGGTCTGTGAGGCTGTTCTATGGTTTTTATCCAGGAAGTGTTGCCATTAGGATATTCTAAACTGGTGGGGAGATGATTGATGCTTCTGCTGGCCTTCTGTGGCAGGCTGCTCTGACTGCTCACCAGGGAGCAGCAGGGGGAATTGAATTCCAGATGGAAGCATTCATCTTCCTGCAATAACAGCCTCCTTCAACAGGCCCCAGCTTGGACATGCTTCCTTGCTTAGGGTGCAAGCAAACTCCACTAGCCTGTCACCATTTTCTACTTGGGCTCTGGCCACCTTTTCAGACTATAGCAGGTTCTCAGCTGTTAGTTATGGGTATTGAACATGCCTCTTGTTAGTCTATGATTTACATATGGGAGATACTTACACCTTACAGATAACCATTAAATAGTGGACAGAAGCAGCATCTGCCCAGGTCTTTCCCATCCCTACATCATATCACTGTACATTTTTTTTTGTGGAGTGGGAGCCATCTTCCTCCTGATATCATGCCCTAACCTTTGTGCCAGCTTTGCTAATGTAATGTACCAAACACTTAGACTTCTACCTCTGAGTCCTAGAGTTTGGCTAGGATGAGTTTAATAGTGGGGCACCAACCTAAGTGTGCCTACTCCCCAGCTTCCAAACCAGTTCTCATGATTCTGTTAAGCTGAACTCCATGATTCCATGTGACCACTAAATTCCTGAATGAATGGGTAATTGATAGTCTATATTCTGCCCTTTGACTTTCCTGGAAGGGACTGGATAGATTGTTTGGAGGCAGGTAATACTCTGGGGTAAAACTGGCACAGAATCAAGAACAAATAATTAACTAATTCACATTCTCCATTGAAATCTGTACCTTTTAAACTCCCCATTAGCTTGTCACTGTATTTTGTAGGTTAATTACCAATGGTTGATTGAGTTTAACTCCTTATTATGAAATGGAGTATGAAAAACATGAACTTCAAACATACTTGTGAAATGCAAACAGTTTCCTTTCTGAATTGTGACTAACTTACTGAAATAAAACCCTAACCTTTTAGGAAAGTAAATAAACAGCTTAGTTTGAGAAACAAATAGAGAGGAAGTCAGAAAAATCAAAGAATATTAGCATTTACAAGTCATCAAATGATTAGAATATTCTCTGATGACTTGTAATCTGTAGTTATATGTAACATATATGAAGAGTATACACATATGATGAACACACACATATGAATAAATATGGTATATAGCAATACTTACCTATGTATAATTTCTAATAAATTTGTAAGTGTTATAATTACATATTAGAGCAAAATAACTATGTATATACATGTGTATGTATTATATAGACAAGATGCATGTTAACTTATATACCTGATAATTATGTGTACATACACATATAACATTTAAATATACATATATGAATAGACACACACATATATATATATATATATATTTAATGGTATATACCATATTTCATTGCATAATTGTTTCAAATTTTATGCTAAATTTCTTTTGCAAAAAAGTGGGATGTGACCATTATGGGAAACCTTTTAAGTTGTGATGACATTACTTAAAAACCATTCATTACTAAACTGCTTTTGGTGCCAGAGGAGGATGCACAGAATACTTGTGAATACATGTTAAAATGAATATTGACAAAGTGTGCTGAGAATTCTAGGCTAGTGGCTCCCAATGCCTGAGAGATAAATGCAGATCCACATGCCATTGGTGAATACATTGCTGCTCTATTTACCTTTTAAGAGGTATGACAGACAGAATTATACCATGCAACATGACAATTACTTGATGAAAGGTTAAAAACATTTATATAAGGTTATAAGATTTTTGGACTTAAAAAACAGGGTGTGAAGATTATGAGGTGGGGACAGTTATGCAGTGAAATACTGTATAAGCACATATGCATGTGAATATCTATGTTCTTTTTCTTTGCCCTTTGGAAGGCAATTGGGGTTAAGTGACTTGCCCAAGGTCACAAGGCTAGTAAATGTTAAGTGTCTGAGGCCAGATTTGAACTCAGGTCCTCCTGACTCCAGGGCTAATGTGCTATTCACTGTGCTACCTAGCCACCCTTGTGAATATCTATGTATGTACATATAACCAAAAAAGGACCTGAGAAATAATTTGCTCAAATCTTTTATTTTGCAGATGGGGAAAGTGAGTCTTAAAGAAGATAAATGCACTTGCATAAACTAGTTTTGTCTCTCAAGTAACAAGAGTGAGTTTTTGGTAAAGGCATCAGAACTCTGGGTTCTGATCATCCCAATGGGTATTGTCATTTCAAAGTAGTAGTCTTCTCGGAAGACCATACTCTTAATCCCAAAGAGGCCACCATTGCTCAGAACCTTTGGAGAGCTCCTCTTTACAAATGACCTCTAGAGCTCAAGGCCCATTACCTCAAAGATTCTCAATTAAAGCCATTCTTTAGTCATCGAAGAAGGGTACAACCTTTTTAAAAACCTTCTACTTAAAAAGGAAGGAGAATTTTTTTAAAGTTCTTTTTTTTCCCCTTTGAAGGGGGGAAGGAAGGGCAATTGGGGTTAAGTGTCTGAGGCCAGATTTGAACTCAGATCCTCCTGACTCCAGGGTTGGTGCTCTATTCATTGTGCCATCTAGCCACCCCAAGAGAATTTGATTATACAGTACTAAGGTTGATTTTCTTGTGTGTTTTGCAAAGGGTCTTTTTACCGGGGACTTATATAACTTCATTAGACTGGAAGGCACATGGTAGGGAAGAGTAAAGGATCTAGAAAAGCAAGTTGGTAGAAAATTCCAGCATAAGTTGAATGACACACTAAGTATTTTGTATTTTATTTGGTGAAGGGAGGGAACCTGAGGGACTTATTAGCAAGGGAAAGATATGATTATATTGGTCCTTCAGGAAGCCTGATTTGGAAGCTCTCTGTTGCATGGGATGGGAAGGGGAAGAGAGGGCCACTTAAGGAGGTTGCAAACAAAAGTTTAAGCTGAAAAGATCTGAAAAGATGAAATAAACACACTTAAGAAAAGGTGGCTTCAAGTATGGAAGAAAGAATTGAATTAAGGGTAAGTGGTCCTTCATATAAATCCTGACTCTACTTCCTATTCCTTATATGACATTCTGTAAGCGTCTTAACTTCTCTGGGCCTCAGTTTTTTACTTGAAGGAAAGGAGGAGCTGGATTGAACAATTTTTTTAGGTTCTTCCTTCAATATTTAAAAAAATTCTGAACTTAATAAATATTAAGTAAAATGGATATTTCCTTATGCTGTTCTATTCTTTCTATCTATCTATCCATCCATCTATCCGTCCATCCATCCATCCATCCATCCATCCATCTATCCATCTATCTATCTATCTATCATACAATAAAAGAGAGAATTAGAGATAAAAATGGGATATTCAAAGTTCTTTTTTAAATCTATAATTTTTTCTGGTTTCCTTTTTCTTCTGTGTATAAAAATGCTTTCATATTTAAAGTTCTTGCTAACATTAAATGGTATGATATTATGACAAGAGGAAGCACTTAGAGAAAACATGATATCCCAAATGAGAGCCTGGGACTTACAGTCATACTAGCCCTGGGTTCACATCCTAATTCAGATGCTTTTGAGTTATATGGCCCTGTTCAAAGCTTCATACTTTGTGCCTTGGTTTCTTTAGCTATAAAATGGGTAGATAGGACTTGAGAGCCTCTACAGGTTTTTCCTGCTCAAAATGTACAATCCTATGATCTGAAGAAACCTGAAAAAAATTCACTGACCATTTTAGAGTCTATCACAAAACATCTTATGGATTTGAAGCTTTTCTTACACTATCTGTAATTTGAGCTATAATGCAACAAAGTCAACCAATGGCCCTTGGCTTCAGTCTACACAATTACTGGTTAGACACATGGTTTAAAAGTAATGGATTAGAGTTGACTTAGAGAATAAAGTTCATATAATTTTGACAATAAAGTAGTCCTCTGTAGGAGGTTCATGTGTGAATAATCAAAAAGTAAAGAGACTATTTCTATATTTCACAAAATCTTCTTATCCTAACTCAAAAGACAGGAGGTTTATAACAGGAGAAAATGAGTCTTAGACCTGGGAGATCTTACTTTTCTGAAACCATTTGGTGAGGGTTTATTGTTTTTTTGGGGGGGGGACCTTACAGCTTCCCTGTAGTGTCTTATCCAGGTCTGACCCCCATGGTTAGGACTTTATGATCTCTTTCTTCCCTCCTTGCTATCAAAATGTCAAATATTGTGGGTTTCTGTGTGGAGAATCTTTCTTCAGCCTACTTATCCTTCTAGAATATCTGAAAAAATTTAGAGTATCTGAAAAATCAGAATTAATAGATAATAAATACGTAATGATGTATTTGCATATTATTAGAAGGCAGTTGTATTTTGTTTTGTTTGTTTTTACCACAAATGAATGATTTTCTCACTTTGGAATTCCAGGCATCAGTGGAAGACCATAGGGGTTAGTTAGAAGGATGCTTGAATGTCTTTCAAATCTCTCTTGACAGACAATCACTGATTTTGTTTCTATGTAAGGCCATCCCTACCTGTCTGGACAACAGAGCTTCCTAAACTATGCCTTTACAGCCGACTTGCCCAGACTTAAGACTAAAACCCTAGGCAAAACTTGGAGGGGCAGCTGAGCTCCTGGAAATTGTTGGACAGAGCAAATATATACTCCCAACCATGTCTGATTCTCTGTCCTTTATAAGAAAATGCTTGATAGCTTGAAGAGAAATTTCCTACAGAGGAAAATCCATACTTCCTGCCTATAGTGACTATCCTTGTGTCTCAGAGAATCTGATTTTGCTGTTAAAAAATGAATGTCCACAAAAGGAAAGAAAAAGGAACCTTCCCCTGACCCTGCCCTGCAGTGATACTAGAATCTTAGAGTAGGAAAGCTTTTGTTCTAAATGTTCTAAACTACACATCACTCTTGTGAATTCTTCATAGTACAAAGATCATTGGATCATGAAATCAGGCCAATTAGCTTTTCTTCTAGAATGAATCTTACATGATCCTAAAATGGAATCTGAATGTATAGGTCTCCTTAGAACTATTTAAATGCCTTAAAGAAATCTCAACATCATTGACAACTTAAAAAGAGATTTATGTTTGTATTTTATGTTTTTAAACTCTCTCCTTCTGCCTTTTTACCATATTCCCAAATCATTTAGAGTCACATTTAACCTCCTTGAGAGTATGTGTCTCCTTACTAATTCCAAATCTCTAGTTAAGAAAAAAAGCAAAAAAAGGAGGTGCTAGGTGGCACAGTGAATAGAGCACTGGCTCTGGAGTCAGGAGGACTTGAGTTCAAATCTGGACTCAGATACTTAACTTACTAGCCATGTGACCTTGGGCAAGTCACTTAACCCTAACTGCCCTGCCTTCCCCCTCCAAAAACCACCACCAACAAAAAACTCCAAGATCTACAGTTCTCAGAGCATAGTTTAAGTCAGTAGGCTCCAGAGGCAACCAGCTCCTTGAGAGGAAAGATGAGAACAAAGAACCTTGCAGAATTTCCTATGTCTTCTTTGTTAACCAGTTAGTCAAGCTCAGTATTAGTTACCCAAACATATGCCTTAGTCAGAAAACTCTTGAGTATGACCTCACTACTATCAGGGTTTTCTATTCATTATCTTTCTCCTGGTACTTTCTTCATCTTATACTAGGGGAAAAATATTCAGTGTCAGCAATCACTCAGATTACTTGCTCAGGGTGGAGGGGGTCAGGTTAGTATGGAGGAAAGAAACTGTGTTTTGATCCCTACTGACAGGGATGATGATTCTCAGGTATTGAGGTTGCTGAAAAAGGCAATGGAAGGCCAGAGATCCTTCCCACATTGTCCAGTATTGTTATTTGAAGAATGTTGATATCGTCAGTGTTTCAGTAAGCTCCACTTATGTGTGGTGTGGGGGATAGAACCTCCAATGGACAAGGCTTGAGAATCTTCCTTTTCACAGCCTGAAACCTTCTGGGATGGAGGGAGGAAAGATCTCACCTGAAGTTTCGTGTTAAGGGAGGGATCAGATCATTCAAAAATTGAGTCAATTATTGAGGAAAAGGGGAGGATATAAAGCTGAATTAAGGGAACAAATATATGTACGTATATATGTGTATACATATGCTTACATATGTATACACATACACATGCATACATATAATATATAATCTATATCACAATCACTTAAGCAATTCAATTTAACAAATATTTTCTAATTTCCTGACATGTCCAAGGCAAGAGGCAGCAGCAGATACCAAATTGATGCTAGCCTGATATCAGGAAGACTTGGATTCTCATCCCCTGACACACACAGGGTTTGACCCTAGGTAAATCACCTAACTTCTCAGTGCCCAGGCAAATTGTTAGTTAAGACAATCATTTTCAAAGCAGGTACTAATTTTTATTAGTAAGCAAGATGACTGGTTATGTGAAAGGTCATGTGAAAGGTATGGAGCAGCCTAGCTCTCCCATGTATACTACAGTGATGCTTCAGAAAGAGAAATATGTATGCATGTCTATGTTTATATGTATGTATATGTGTATATTTATGTGTATATATGTATATATGTGTATATATGTATATGTGTATTCACACAGAGAAACATTATTAAATTCTTTCATCCAGTCCAGGAATGAACAAAAGATAACCAGAAGTTATGGGGAAAATAGACTAAGGATCATTTGACTACCTCAAAAGTACATCTCAACACTCTTTTCCACCCCTCCCTCCATCTTAGATACCATATATTAAGAAAAAGGCACTGGAAAAGCATTCTTTCCAAAGACAGCATGGACACAGGCAAATAGGCTAGAAACCCATAGTATTGGTACCCCATGAATTGTGTTGGCTAGGAAAACCTCACAGATAGCATTTGGTGACTTGACCAAATAGCCAGCTTGGTAATTCAGTAGATAGAGTTCTAGGCCAGAAGTAAGAAAGATTTATCTTCCTGAATTCAAATCTGGTGTCAGACACTTACTAGCAAGTCACTTAACCTTGTCTACTTTAGTTCTCCATCTGTAAAATGAGTTGAAGAAGGACATGGCAAACCATTCCAGTACCTTTTTCTCTTTTTTAAAAAAATATTTTTTATTTGTTTTCTTGTTTACATTATTCATTTTCATTACATTTTTGAATTACACATTTTCTCC
>JAQQSW010017979.1:0-11345 GCA_028646575.1 Pseudocheirus occidentalis | reverse complement strand
AGAGCAGAGCAGGGGAGGGGCTTTACAGTAGGATTGCTGTTTTAGGGGTGGGGCAGGGGAAAGACGGGGAGAAAATTTGTAATTAAAAAATGTCATGAAAATGAATGATGTAAACAAGAAAACAAATAAAAAATTAAAATAAAAAAAGAACCTCCAAAAAAAAGAATTTTATTTGTTGTATAGTATTTATAGTACTGTATTATTCAGATTAAAATTCAGATTATGAACAGTAACTCCCCATTTATTCCGTAACAAATTAAGGTAAAACATTCACAGAAAAAAGAAAATCAAAATATGGGGTAACTCAATCATTTAGTAAGTTCTCACTTCAATCACAAAGTACAAAAGTCAAAGTACTCCACCCCTTAGTAGTCTCAATTGGAGATTAGTTTCCAGTCATAAACACAATACATTCATTTGGTCCATCACAAAACACAAAGGCCATCCACCCCTAGGTCACAACTAGGTTATAATATCATCACAGCATTCAGTACCCAAGGAGAGGTCTCTTTTTTATCTTTACCAGAGGCAAGTTCTCAGCAGTTTCTGTTACTGGGAAGACAAGGCTTAATAAAGATACAATACATATTCACACTGCCTGCATCCTCATTAATTCACTCTCTGCTTGTGAATTAACCTAGACCCAACAACAAGGTCTGAGGGGTTAGCACAAATCATCAGTACAGTCCCAGGACCCCTGGAAACATCAGCAAGATCCTCCTCCAGGATTTCGACTTCCATGCTATTTTCTAGGAATGTTTACCCTCACAAAAGTTGAGGATTGATTTTATTTGATAAAATCATTTTAGCGTAACTAAACTAATTTGGGAAAACAGTTAAACTATTTGTGGGTACAGACTTTTACAGTATTCTCAAAGTCTTCAGGTCTTTAGGAATACTTTCTTGAGATAAACATTTGATCTACTAACTACAAATCATTCTTATCTACTCATTAAATTAGGTTTTCCAAGGAGTTCTACTAGGACATTTATTTAATCTGTAAGCAATTTCTTTCTTTTAATATGTTACCTGTGTTAGATTTTCTAATAACAATAATAATAATAATTTAAAGTGCTTTAAAGTTTTCAATGTGATATATACACATCTCCCCACTTAATTAATCAGCAAACATTTAACACACACACACACACACACACACACACACACACACACACACACACACACACACAATATGTGCCAGGCACTGTGTTTAGCATTGTGGTTATAAAAATAGGCAAAAGACAGTCCTTCACTTCGAATACCTTACAGTCTAATAGGGGAGACAACATGCAAACAAATATAAACAAACAAGTTGCATATAGGATAAATAGGAAATAATTTATAGAGAAAAAAGTACAAACCCGGGGATCCAACCTGAATCCAACACACAAATTAACCTACATCAAATACCTGGGGGGCAATTTGGCTTACTTTTTAAACCATAATATGTCTAAAGATTATAATCAGAAAGAAAGCAAAAGAAAAAAGTGATGATCTGAGAAGATTAAGTGATGATCAAAGAAAAATGCTAATTTATCAGCTAGAAAGGGGTTTGCCTCCTGGTTTGGAGAATTGCTAAGCAAGGCAGGTGGCAAGAGTGATGATACTGCACGGGACATTTTGCCCTTTCAACAATGTCATCCAAATTTTGCTCCTCTGCTATTTTCTCCTGCCTGGGGAGAAATAAAAGACCCTTTTGTTAATAACTGAAACAGATCTGTTCTTCCAAGAGAGATGTAGGTCAGGGATTAACTAGATTTCCTTTACAGAGCTTTTCTGGGCATTTCACAAATAGGGTAAAATTTTAAAGATCATGCTGGAAGAAACAGCAGAATGTTCTTAAGCATGCTAGCAAATACTCTAGCAACAGTACCTGTCGTAAGATTTATGCAGGACGTCGGATTCATTATCTCATTTGCTCCTCAAGTAAGTCTAGCTAATAACAATAAGTAGTGTTTGTATAGTACTTTAAAATTTTCAAAACACTTTACAAATATTATCTCATATTATCTTCATAACAACCCTGGAAGGTAGGTGCTATTCCTATTTTACAGATGAGGAAACTGAGGCAGACAGACATTGTGACTTACCCAAGATTGTATAGCTAGTGAGTAGCTGAGGCTAGATTGAACAGTCTTCCTGACTCCAGGGCCAGCATTCTCTCTCCTATACCACCCAACTGTTTCCCTGTGATTTAGCTAGTGCAGGCATTTCATCAAAGAATGGAGATTTCTAACCCTAACCGTAACTGTAAAGACCTTCGTCATGCAGAGTACTCTGCTAGGTGCTGAGTACAACCATCAATAAAATATAGCTCCTGTTCTTAATTCATGATCTAATGGGAGTAGGAAGATGTCACAAACACAACTAACTATAATCCATAATTAGCTGTCTAACAGATGTACAAAACAATTGTTTCACAATATTCAAAGGGGTAGATGAGAAAAGTCTCTGACAGGTGGGATTACTTGCCCAACGTCATGCCAGTAAGCAGAGAAGCTAGAATTCCAGTTCAGTTATTTTGCTTCGGTTCTAGTTATTACATAAACTTTCATGCCACCAGGAGTTTGGAACCGATTGCGCATAAAAGTCTCAGTTGGTTTTCTGGCTGGCATTGAGTTCATGTATCCTTTAATTGCCACCTAGAAAAGCTTCTGAAACAGCTCATTCTCTTTCAGTCCTGCCCACAAAACCTCCCCATCTCTGAATGTTTTCCTTGTTACCCTTGGGACCACTCTGCTGCCCTAAGGTTTGGTCATCTTTAACTTCACCTTTTCCTCTCTCACTTCATGTCACAGAATCAATCAGAGGTTTCCTTTTAATCAATCAAAACCACTATGTCCTCCTCATTTCCACAGTTTCAACTTATATCCATCCCCTAAATACTGTACACCAGGCCCAGTGGAGGGAGCATTAGATTTGGAGTTCTAGGAGCTGGGAAATAATAAAGATGCCTGTCCTGAAGGGCTATTATGAAAATCAAATGAGGAAATATTTGTAAAGTGCTTACAGTGTACAGCACATAGTAGATAGTATTTGAAATACCTATTCCTTTCCTCTTTCCCTTCCCCTTTCTAATAATCAGGCTTCTTCCTTTGTTTCAAAAGCTTCAAAATTCATCTCTTTGATAAAACTTTATTGGAAAAAACCCCATACATTTCCCATCCCTGAAGTCTTCCTGATCACTCTATCCTCTCCTCAGATTTTACAATGTATGTACTAAATAGTTCTTTATAACTTTTTGGTTATATACATACATACACATACATGCATACATACATATTTGTTTGTATATATGTAGACAGAGACAAAGAGACAGAGGGGGCCCTGGGAGGGAAGGATAAAGGAAAGGAGGGAGAGAGAGAGAGAGAGTACGCATGTATCCCTCTTCATGGAGCTGAAACATTAATACCTGGCTTTATGACAAATGCTGCAATGCAACCATCCCTCTCACCGCCCCATGTAAAAAGAGGGAGTTTGGCTAAAGGATCTCAAAAGTCCCTTTAAACACGCACATGTATATACACACATACATCAATATGTGTATGTATATATACACACATGTGTACATATATTAAAAAAGAGCTCATTGCATAATGTTTGGATGTTCATCATTTGCATTTTTACATAATCTTATGTCTAGGTTTTTATGTAATTTTATATGTAGATCCTTTAAATTCTGTAAAATTTTCCCCACCAGTTTCCTTTTATATGCCATCTCCTTATCTTTCTTTTTGCTTGTATTTGTACCCCAGCTGTTAGTACAGTGCTTGACACACTTAATAAATGCCTGTTGTTACCTGACTGCAATTCATTCCTTTTGCAGCTTCTTCTAAGCCCTCTTAGAGAACTTTGTTCCAGTACCTGTTCCTTGAACCCATTTCCTAGCTCTTTTGTCCCCTAGTTGGCCCAAGTTCCTTCAGTTTTTCCACTGAAAAGTTTCATAGTTTTCCTCAAAACCTTGACAATCAAAAAGTTCTTCCTTGAATCTAACCTACAATTCTATTGCTGGACTTAATCACTCAGTCAAGTGTCTTGATTTCATCTGAAAAGCAATTTTCTTTGCATGGGGATGACAATATTTTAAAATATTCTACTGTCCTGTTCAAACTGTGTTTTAAATATTCAGAAGGAAAAGGGGTTTTGGCTCTACTGAGAAAAAGTTTCTATAAGATGGAGGCAAAGTTTTAAGAACTCCGGGGATTAAAAAAACCCAAGGTAGCCTCACAGGATAGTCACATAAAAGATTATGGCACTATCACTATGGCAGCTCAAGTAACTGATGTAAATTCTCTCCTGATTGGAAAAAAAAAGGTAATTAACATGCTTTTTTAGGCTTTTTGAAAGTTACATGTGGAATTTATTCTAAAATTCTATAATATATACTATATATACATATGGAAAAGTAAATTGTATATAATATTCACTATTTCACACCCACTCTTCTTTTTCCATTCCACTTTGTATATGGAAATGCTTATTTTTATTTGGTGTATATGGATTTCAGAATTTAAAAAAATTATAAAACAAAAAATTTTGCAAGTCCACAGCTTTTATTCTGCTGATAACTTGGGTGTATAGGTCTTTTGAGCCACCTAGTCCTGTTGCTGGCCTTGTTCAGCAAAAGAATGTTAGCTTTGTCTGATTGCTACAAATACCAGGGACCTGAAATCTTGAATTTAACTACCTTCTCTCTGTGAGCATCTGCTTTCTACAGAATCTTTTTATTTGAAGGCCTAGAAATTGCTCCCTTTCCACAAAACTGGTCACATTCTGGGAGTCTTCTATAAAATGTCAAGACAGTTAAGAACCTAGACGTTCATATGTGGTGGGTGGTGGGTGGTAGGTGGTAGGAAGGTGAGATACATTCTAGTCAAGGCTTTGATGGGGAGGATCAATTTTGATTGAGGGAATTTGGGGGCAGGGAACAGGTTGGGGGAGAGAGTGAGGAAGTAAAGGCAGGTCTAGGTCTCCTTCCTCCCCTCTTCACCAGAGAAGGATATCTTGAATTTCAAAAGATCCAGGAGACCTTTCCCAGTTGGGTATTCTAGCAGCATTTCTAGAACCACTGGTGGCACAGTCACCATTGTTGTTGTTCTTCCTTCCTTCTAGTTCTCAAAGAAGATGAATGACACGGGGGAGGGGGTGATGTCTTGACTTGCAAGTGAATTGGATTTAAATGAGGCAGAGCTGGGCAAAATCATCAATCAGCCTCACTCTATCCTCCAGTCAAAGGAGTCCAATGGCAAGGCTTAGGTCAAGATGACTGTTGATGGTCCCCCACAGCCAGCATTAGGAAACGAGTAACAGTAGTTTCAAGGATCTAAAGAGCCCAACACTAAGCCATACCAGGCCTAATGAGGACATTATGAGTAACTCACCAAAAGACAGAAAGGATCTTTTGCCACATGTTCATTTTATGCCTGAGGCCACTTCCTCTGAACTTTGAATGTATCTTTGAGAGAATGTCATAAACTTTTGGGGGATGTTTTGAACCCGTTCTAATTACATTACTTTAATGAATACCTCTTTCTAAAACCTAATTAAGTGTGGCTAATTCATATCAACTGGTAATTATGGGAGGAAAGCACACTGGTGGGAACTCGTGAACATGCCACTTTAAAAAAAACAACACCTCAATACCTCAAGGCTTCCCCTAGAACTGTATGGGGACAAATACTGAGATGCCCTTGGGAGAGTAGCTCCAGAACCTGTACAACACAAGTAAAACAAATTTTCACATTGACTATAGCTAAAAACTCATGTCTTATTCTGCCTCTTAAGTCAATCACATCCCATTCAGGAGATGGATAGCATGTTTCATCATCTGTCCTCCGGAATCATGGTAGGAGTTGTATTGATAAGAATTCTTTTTTAATTGATTTGTTTATTTACTTTTAGTTTACAAGATTCAATTCCACAATCTCTTGAGTTTAAAATTTTCTCCCCTCCCTTTCCCCCCTCCCCATGGTGGCATGCAATCAAGTATAGTATCTGCAAATACTTTCACATTGGGCATCAGTCTGGTTGTATAGAAGGGTTGTAACCAATAGAATGAACAATGGGAAAAAAGAAAGAAAACCAAACATAAAAAGAACGACAGCATATAGATTGCTTCAGTCTCCATTTAAACTCTGTTCTTTCTAGATCTTTCTCTGAATGTAGACATCTCCTTCCCATCCTGAGACTCATAGAGTTGTCTTATAACTGTGTGTTGCTGAGAAGAGTCCAGTTTATCAAAGTTGACCGTCACACATATAATGTGTCTGTGATTGTGTACAAATTTTTCCTGGTTCTTGATCAGAATTCTTAAGCCTTTCAAGATTTATTTTCCTTTAAATGTTGTTGAATTGCTGGAAAACTGCATTTGTAGAGGGAGTTTTCTCATTGGAAATCAACTAACTCAGTGTAATCACAGAATTATATCTATAAAATATATGAATGCATAGACAGTCAAATACACGCGCGCGCGCACACACACACACACACACACACACGGAGGTTGGTTGTATGCTTCATCTCATTTTCCTCAGTTAAATACATTTAGGGATCGCCAAATCTCAGAGGCTACATATTGTAAACCAAAGCACCACATTCACTCACCTGGGGTACCTATCAGAGTTTCTAAGTACAGAGCTTAAGAAGAAACAATCTGTCTTTATAGTGTATCCAACCAGTTATGTGACAGGAAAGCTACTCTGGCAATAGACTGATTTATCATGTGCCATATGATCTTTGTTTCTGCCAACGTTTTCTGAAGTGCAGTTTGGTATCTTTATAGAATGTAAATTATTAGCTAATGTAGATATGATGTATTTATTTTCATAAAATTTCTTCTTCCTCATCTGAGAGGAAAATGAAATATATTTACTAAACAATTCCCCAATTTTCTTCTGCTTTGAAATAATAATAACTTCTAATAGAATTTATCTAAGGTCATTAAAGCACCAGTCAGCAGAATGTATTCTGACCTTGATTGGCAGATAAAGAGTTAAACTAATGGACTACTTGGCTGCTTGCCACTGGCTGGAATGAGAAGTAGAGAGTTAGACATGTGCATCCTTCTTCTGTCTCCCTTTTACCTCCCTTGAGATAAGGTTGTGGGGTTGTCAGTTCCGTGCTTGGTTAGAAGTGCACTGTAGTAACTGTCACTAAGCAACCAGAAGTATTTGAGATTTCAATTTGGTTGCAACCCAGCAAGGAAACAGAGGAGTGAACTAGTTGTAGGTTATTTGCAGGTCCCTGGTCCTTTCCTAAGGCCAATGACACCTGAGCCTCAAACTGAAATCTTGAAAGGAAATACCAAATGAAGGTGTCCATCATGGCTTACAAATAGTCATTGCTATAAGGGCAGAGACAGTCAGAATTCTCCAGCTGGAGGGGATTTCAAGGGAGCTAGGGGACTGGACCAGTCCCAGCCAGGCATAAAATACTCACATGCCAGAAAAGTAACTGAGTTGGGCATATAACCTAGCTTCTACTTCAGACACTGCTCACTATTTCTGGTTATTTAGACCTCCATGACTTATCTTCCAGTAACTGATCTTGGCAGCCACCTGCAGCCTGCTTTGTCCTCTACTCCTGACTTCAGGTCTTCACACCCAGTTGGTTTCTTGTGCCTCAGACCCATCTCAAGGACAGCTCATGAGTATCTGATACTGGCACTGTTCAAGGGTGGGGCAGGGGAAGCGGTACAATAAATGACCTCCAATCACATTGTAGACAACCTTCCTTTCCATTTATCTTTCTGTCCTTTCTTTGTCTTTTCTTCACAGGCATTGGCACACAGACACTAGTATCTTTGTGTTCTGGGATTTTATTTTAATTCCTTGCTTGAAGCCTTTTTGCTCTAAGAAGCACTTTTTCCTAAGTAGGACTGAGGCAAAGGAAGGGAAAAATTGTTTAGAGATCTAAGATTCAGTTACCCAAGTAACATCATAACCTTGGAGAAGTTTGTTTTTATTTAAACAAAAATGAATGTAGGTGAAAAGCTTAGAGATTTTTGAGTGATATTGAATCAAGGCTAAATGCTCAAATAATGCTTTCCTACTCTAATTAAGAAAATGTAGAAAAAGGGTTTACGTGTTGAGGAGCTGGGATGGAGGACAGGGTAGTGTTTTTGCAACCAGATATGGGATGTTAAAAAAAAAAGTTTAGTTAGCATCTAGCTTCTGAAGAAAGTGTGTGAACTAATTTTCAACTTTAGGAACATGGTAAAACTTCCCTTTCTTCCTTAGGATTCTATGTTCTTAGGCCAATGCTTTTGCTTCTAGATATTTGTTTAGAGCGAGTCAGTAGAAACTTGAGCAAACAATAGTTTCCCAGAGTTTGGTAACTTGAAGGGACCTGATAGAACAGCAAGTAAGTACTTCATGTCAGAGTAAAACTATTTAATGCTTTCAAAATTTCAGGAGCATAGATTTAGGGCTGAAAGATGTCTTAGAAGCCAGCTACTCCAATACTTCCTTTCATAGTTGAGGAGACTGAGGTCCAGGGAGGTTTTGACTTGTCTAAGGTCACACAGGTAGTAAATGGAAAAACCAGGATTCATATCATTGAACTGGTATGTTGAGGAAGAAAGTAGGAAGGAGAATGCCACACTCTTGATTAATGTATATTTGACTGTTTTGTGTTTTCCCGTTTGTGTAGAACATTGATAATGATTGTTCAAAGTTGTATGATTAAAGGAAAGGTTCCTAATTGATCTTTCTTCACCCAAAGAAAGGGGGCCTTTCTTTTACTTCTAACCTTTTTCTTGTCAAATTTATTCTCCCTATCCCCTCTCTACCCCCTCCACCCCTGCCCCCATATAAAACTCCAAATCCTGGTATATTCCTCTCAGTTTTAACCCTGAGGTACCATGAAGGCTTCATTAAAAAAACAAACAAACTTAATTGTGTTATGCTGTGATGTGGTTGAAAGAATATGGATACAGTCAGAAGACCTGGGTTTAAACCATGCACTTGTCATTTACTACCCATGTGACCTTGAACAAGTCATTTTATTTCCTTGGGTCTCAGTTTCTTCACATCTAAAACGAGGGAGTTGGGCTAGAATGTCTCAAAGGTGCTTTCTAGGTCTAAATCTATGATGTTGTGTATGATGCTTAAATGAAGAAACCCATCCTGTTGAGTCCACCTCCACAATAGCTTTTGGGTTGTTCACTCCTCTCTATTCCCACTGAAATGACCATAATACAGCTCATCACCAATTGCCACAGTATCCTAATAAATCTCCCCACCTCTAATTTATTCTTTAAATTGCTGCCAGATATCCCCCTTAAGCACAAATCTGGTCCAAACCCCACAATAGGAATGACGTAACCAGCTGGTAATGAGCTGTACTTTGGGTGATTTCAGTGGGAACAGTGAGGGTTGAACAGACCAAGAGCTATTGTGGAGGCAGAATAAACAGGATTTGGTGACTAACAATAATCCATTATATTTATATGGTACTTGATAATTACCAAACACTTTCTATACTTTTGACCCACACAATCTGTCTCTGATCCTAACTAGTTATATGACCAAGGGCAAGTCAATTTGCTTTTCTGAGCCTCAATTTCTTTATCTGAAAAATGGAGATAACAGCCCCTACCTTAAAGAGATATTGGGAAGATCAGGTGACATGCATGTAAAATGTATTACAAACCTCAAAGTGATATACAAATGTCGGTTATTATTGTTAATAATGATATTAAAACGAGCATTTTAAATTAAATTTTAACAATTATTATTGTTAGTAAGGCTGTCATGAGCCATGAAAAAGCCCTTTAGCAACAATCAGAGGAGCTGGTTTGAGTCCGGGCTCTTACACTTACTAGCTCTATAACCTTGGGCAAAGAATTTCAGTCTCTCTGGGTCTCAGTTGCCTCATTTGTCAAAAGAGAGGGTTGGATTAAATTGTTTCTAAGGTTCACTTCCACTTCCAAATATCCATTTTACAGATGAGGAAGTCTCTCAAGTTAAGGGACAAGAGGAAGGTCACACAACTGCAGATACAACTCCAGTGTGTCCTGATTCCAAGCCAAGAACTCTGTTCGCCTTTTTTACAAATTTTTTCTTGTTTAGGGCTTTTGTTTGTCCCAGGTCCCAGTGCATAGGAGATCTTTATTATTACACTGTTGTCTAGGAGCCAGCACCGCGCTAAGGCATCCCCACTGAGACTCTGGGAAGCAATAAAAAAAGCACACAATGATGGGGAACTGGCTCTCTTCTACTCCTCCGGCCCTGGGGACTGGCAGTCTCCTGGCTTCAGAAGCCTTGTGGGGGCCTCCTTACGTGTGACACTCCGAGCTCTTAAAGGTGACAGCCCAATGACCTAAGACCAACAGAGGGGAAAATAAGAAATCATAGTTAGCCTTCCTCTTCAGGGCTCCAGTGGCAACAGCAAAGGAGCCATCGGGAACCTCTGCCACGGCTGTCAGAGGTCTGGGCTTGAGCCAAGCAGGCTGCAGCTTCTCCTCTTAGCCAGTCGCAGTCTCCAGGTGTGCGCTGGCTCCCGCAGGCCCTGCGGAATGCGCCGCACCTGGCTGACCTGGCTGGCCTGACTCGGCTCCGCTGCGTAGTCCTCCTGCTGCTGCTGTAGCCGGGCAGCCTGGCACGTGCTTGGAGGGGCGTGGAGGACCAGCCGAGATCTCCGAGAGGACAAGAAGAGCACGCGTGCCGAGGTGTAGTGGGCGCCCTCCCTGCGTGACCTGCTCCGAGCTCACCTCATCCGTCAGCACTCATTTCCTGTCTATCACGTGGAGCCAGCACTCGCCCCAGGAACCCATTAAAAGTGAGTTTGTTTCTTTAATTTAGGAACGTTTCACTTTTTTCTCCACAGGATAAAAGAAAAGCACCCCACCCCCACCTCCACGACAATGTCTGCTGTGGGGTAGGGGTTCCCTGCTTCCCGTTGCAGGCCCGCTGCTCACACACGAGCAAGCTCGGGAAGTTCAAGGAGACGTTCCCAGCAACCTGGGAAGGATGCCCAGAGACCTGTCTGGGAGACTGCTAGAGCCAGGGCGGGGGCGGGAGTTTGGGCTAAGGTACATTCATCCTGCGTCTTCCTGGAGGCGATAGATCGGGAATAGAAATGGGGGGTGGGGGGAGGGGAAGGGAAGCAGAGAAGCCCCCAAAGGGGCTTTGGGAAGGTGACTGGGAGGCTGCTAAGGAATAACTGTTATTTCAACTCCGGGGTGAGCCCTGGATGTTGCCCAGGGGACAAATGAAGACCTTTCCGTAAGATTTCTTAAAGAGATAATTCAGAATAAAGGCTATTTGAACTTTGCTGCGGGTGATGGGAGTGGAGGAGCGGGCGGAGGTCTTTTTTATAGTTATTGTTTCCTGTCTTTATAAGAG
>JAQQSW010017978.1:0-11345 GCA_028646575.1 Pseudocheirus occidentalis | reverse complement strand
TTCCAAGTTCTTTTTTTGGTCGTGGATTTCAGATAAACCAATAATTTTCAAATTGTCTCTCCTGGATCTATTTTCCAGGTCAGTGGTTTTTTAAAGGAGATGTTTCACATTGCTTTCTTTTTTTCATTTTTTTGTAACTGTTTAATAGTATCTTGGTTTCTCATAATGTCATTTGCTTCCACTTGGTCCACTCTAATTCTGAATGAATTATTGTCTTCAGAATGCTTTTGAGATTCTTTTTCCATCTGGTAAGCTCGACTTTTTAAGGCATTCTTTTCCTCATTGGCTTTTTGGGTCTCTTTTGCCATTTGAGTTAATCTGTTTTTAAGGTGTTATTCTCTTCAGTCATGTTGTTAACTGTTTCTTGCATCATTCTCATTTATTTTCCCAATTTCTCCTCCTCTTATTTGGTTTTCAAAGTCCTTTTTAAGGCGATCTATGGCTTGTAGACAATTTTCATGTTTCTTGGAAGCATTTGGTGTATGAGTTCTGACTGTGTTGTCTTCCTACTGTTCCATGCTTTGACCCTTTTTGTCCCCCAAAAAGGATTCTAGAGTTTTATTCCTGTTCTTAATTTTCTTCCTCCTCTTCATGTTGGCCAGTCAATAAATTGCTTGATTTTTTTAGCTCTGTGGAACTCTGCTTCCAGGGGTGAAAGCTCTGTCCCAAATTTCTGGGGTTTTCACAGCTTCTGGAGCTATTAGGGAGGTGCTGCAACACCCCCCCCACCTTTGGCTCATTGAAAGAGCACCCCAGGACCACCACCCAAGACCACAATCTTGATCCAGGCTGCTCAATGCAAGAGCCTTTGGCCTTTGATCAATTATTTTGACCCCCCCTATGGTCTGCAGGCCAGGAGCTCTGAAGCAGCTGGCTTGGGCTGCTTTCCTGCCCTGGGGGCATTTTGGCTGGACAGCTTTTTTCCCCAAAAATTTATCTTGAATTCCACTGACCTTTCTCTTAGCCTTATTTCTTCTGTCTTGATAAATGTGGAGATCATGCCAGGTGCCACAAAACCACTCTATTGTAGACTCCAGATGCAGCTTCTCCTGCCTGCCCTGCAGCCAGGCCGCCATTTTGGGCTGGGCTGGCCTCCGCTCCCAGGCTGCCATGATGAGCCCCACCTGCTGAGCTGCCTTCAGCCAGAGATGGGTTTTCTGTATTTTTGTAAGTTTTGGAGCCCTAAAATTTGTTTACAGTCATATTTTCTGGGTATTTAAGGTGGCTGTGTGGGAGCTGTGCAACTTTGCTGCTTCTATGCTGCCATCTTGGCTCGACCTCCTTCAGGGCTGCCACTTCTGCTGCTTCCTTGGGCTGGAGGCAGTTTGGCTGGACAACTTTCCCCCCCCCCCCATTTAGCTGTGTTCCACTGATTTTTCACTTACTGCTTGATAATTCTGGAAACTGCCATAACTGCTGCTGATCCTCTCCCCTTAAGGCTCCAGCTGTGGCTCATCCTGGTTGCCCGGGGGCCAAACCTCTTTTCAGACTGGGCTGATTTTAGCTCCCAGTGTGTTGCGATGAGCAATTCCTGCTGAGCAGCCTTTAGTAGGATATGCATTTTTTCTGTATTTTTTGAGTTTTTGAACCTGAAAATTCTTTTAGAGTCATATTTTATGGGTGTTTGAGGTGGCTATGTGGGAGCTGTGGAAACTTGTTGCTTTTACACTTTCATCTTGCTCTGCCCCCCCACCCCATCAATGTTCTTTTTACTGAATCATAGCATATATACATTTAATATGTTCTAATGGATATTCCACTTATATGTAGATATTTCTCATCTGTCCTATTCCATTTTAAGCTCTTTGAAGAGGTATTTTGCCTTTAATTCTGTATGCCACAACAGAGCGCCATTTCTCATACAAATTAGGGACTTAATGAAAGTAACAGACAATGCCATAGGAACTTAAATTTACTTAACAATTTCTTCTTAATTCTATGAGCAAAATAGTAAAACACTGTTATTATTATTTGGCAAATGTGAATTTGCTATCCCAGCAATGTCAATTGACTCTTACAGAATGCCAAAGAGAGCAACAAGCACAGTAGGCATTCAAATCCAGGACTTCTGACTCCAAAGATAGTGTGTTGTTTCCCCACATTTGACTATAAAATAGTTGCCGTATTCAATAAATGTTTGATTAATCATAAAAATCACCAGATTCAGTAAAGTTTGTAAAGTGAGAAAGTTATTTAAGCTACCTTTATAACTTAGTGGTTTTAAGATGCCTTTCTATGTCAGGAATATAGCTATGTCTGACATTTGTGATTTCTGTCTCTATGAGATACTGCAAAGTAAAAATTAGGATTTTTTGCTGTTTTTCTGGACTGACTTTTAGTTAGTTGTGTGCCTTTGAGCTCTGACCTTGATTTTTTCAAGTCTTTGACTGGAAACAGTATAAATTGTGTTGCTCTTAAGAGGACTAAGGGAGTTTGAAGATATTGAAGATATTTTCCACCCTCAATAGCTTGTATATAATTACATGGGCGCCCACAGTGGGAGGAGCTTACAAAAAGGGTGGAACAGGAAGGAGAAAATAAGAGCAAGGACAGAGGCTGGAGGTAGCAGAACTGAGAGAGAATATTTGTGATGTTGGGGCTCTGTCTTTTGATCTGTGTTACTTTCAGACAAAAGTCCTATCTGTTGTTCTGTATTGGTTTCTCAGACAGAAAGTTAATTGAGATTATAGTATTGGTAATGCGTGTAAATACTGTTGTAGGCCTGTTAAGGTTTAATTTCCTAGAAACAAAGTCTATGAAGAACCTGGAATGGAGAAGTCCCTGTGAGCTGAGACAAGAAACAGCAGTGGAGAGCTGCAACCATGTGAATCCAGGCAAGAGTTAGGAGTGATCAGCCAATGGAGAAGGAGCCATGGGGTTTGGAAGCCATCCTTGCATCAAGATGAAAGAGGACTTTTCTTGGATACTCTGTATTGACTGAGGAGATTATAACTTATTGTGACCTAGGGGTGGATAGTGTTTGCATTTTCTGTTTCCCCTTAAAGACTACTATAAGATATACTGAATGATATGTTTTGTTTAAGTCTATGTGGTCACCTTAGTAATAAGGTGTTATGTTATGTTGTTGTGAATGTTATGCTTTAGTTTCTTGAATGTTATGCTTTAGTTTATTGTTAAATAAATAGAGACTTCATCAAACAATATGATTAGACTTTAAGAAGTTATTCACAGCAGCATTCCTTAAGAGAGCTGCTCATCATTGTCTTTAGAGTAAGATAGTAAGCCATTGTTATCACTATTTGGCAAATATGAATTTACTATCCCAGCAATGTCAACTGCCTCTTACAGAATGGGAAAGGGGGTAAGAAGCACAGTAGGAATTCAAATCCAGGACTGCTGACTCCAACAACAGTGTGTTCCTTCCCCACATTTGACAATAAAATAGTTGCTGTGTTCGATAATTGTTTGATTAATTATAAAATCACCAGATCCAGTAAAGTGTGTAAACTGGGGAAGTTATTTCCTATATTTGTAAGTTAGTGGTTTTAAGATGCCTTTCTATGTAGGGCATACAGCTGTAGACTGATATTGTGATTTCTTTTCTGTGTGAGGTACTTTACCATTTAGACCCTCTATGATACCTGAGGCCTAGACAGGACAAAAAACTTACCAAGAGTCATAAAGCTAGTGAGTGTCAAAGGTGAATTTTATATTTAAGCCTTTCTGGCTTTTTATGTAGCTTTCTATGCATCATAATTCATAGGTAGCCAGATGTATGGCTTTTGGTTAGCAGTAAATAAAGTAGAAATATCAGAAAGTTGTCTCACTGTTAAGATCACAGTCACGTGAAATCCATGAAGCAATTTTCCTTACTAATTATCAAATGATATCTTCAGTAATGATAGAAAAAAAAGTCGGTTAAATACCACACTAGGTTTTGGTATGGTCCCTGAGAGAAGGGACTTTTTTTTGCCTTTTAAAAATATCTTAAGTGCTTTGCATCATTTCTAAAACAAAGTAGGTATTTAATATTTGTTTATTAATTGGCATTACAAATATAAAGAATGCAACAATCCATACTTTCTTAGAGCCTAAGAACTCTAAACTACATACATTATATGATTTTTCCTCTTTTATTTAATGTCAGTAAACTAACATTCATTAAGCACCTTTTACATTGTAGGTACTGCACAAATAGCTGGAAATACAAAAAAAAGCATATAAACAATCCCTGTTCCCAAACAGTTCATAAATTAAGGTGTATTTCTGGTTAAATGTTGCACATATGAATAAATCACCTGAGTATGTGAATTGTAACAGAATTGAAAAAAAAGAAAGGCCAGAACAGACAATTATTAGGGTAGTATAGCAATGAAAATAACTCTCCTTTGCTTTCCTCAAACTTGGCCAGAGATTTAATCAGTATTTTTATTTTTGCTTGCTATATTTTCATTCATGAGACTAAGACTCCATCCTATGTGCTGAAATACATTCCTTTGACCCACACTGGGAAGCCTGAGAGCTTCCCACATAGTCTAGTTATAAGAATAGTTCTGAAAGATGAGAGAACCTTAATGATTTTATCAGTTAATGGAAAACGTATTGTTTTCACAGAATGTTCATTTACAGATAACATAGTATTTTTTCTCCCCTCCTTTTAAATAAGGTTTCCCAAGAACTTCACAACTTGTACTGGTATTCTTTTAAACTTCCTTTTTCAACTGTTAAATATGATAGTTTTCAAGGTAAATCTATCCATTTTTTTCACACTTTTTTTTCATTTTTTCATTAAATATTTTATTTCCCCCTCCCAATTATATATAAAACAATTTTTACATTTAGGCTTTTTAAAAATTGAATTTCAGATTCTCTCCCTTTCTCCCTCTCCTCCCCCCTCACTGAGAAGGCAAGCAATTTGATACAGGTTATGCATGTGCAGTCACGCAAAACATATTTCCATCTTAGTCATGTTTTTTTAAATTTTTGAATATATATTTTTAATTTATTTTCTTGCTTAAATCATTCATTTCCACGAGATTTTTGAGTTACAAATTTTCTTCCTGTCTTTCCCCTACCCCAAACCCCCAAACAGCAATCCCACTGTACAGCCCCTCCCCCAATCTTTTATCTTTTATGCCCTCCTCCAACACCCCTCTAACTTTCTGGTAGAGCAGGGAGGGTCTCCCTATCCCAGTCCAGTCCCTGTATATCTTAATTCCTAGTTGCATGTATTGTAAAGCTTTAGATTCTAGATTCTTTCGGTTCTTCCCTTGTCACCCACACCCACCGGAAGGACAAGTAATTCAATACAGGCTGTACATGTGAAATTCCGCAGGACATCTCCAGAGTGGACATATTGTGACAGACTAATTATATGTCCCTCCTTCCTATTCTGCCCCACCCCCTTATGCTGTTCTCTACCCTGTCCCTGTTCCTCTACTGAAGTGTGTGCTTCCAGCAACCCTCTCCCAGACCCTGCCCTCCCCTCTGTCATCCTGCCTCTCATCTCCATGCCCCCTACTCTCCTGTGTGGCAAGATGTCCAGTTTAGAGTTTATGTCATTCCTTTTAAAAATATTTTATTTATTTATTTTTAGTTTTCAATATTCATTTCCACAAGATTTTGAGTTACAAATTTTCTCCCCATCTTTTCCTTACCCCCACCCAAAGATATCAAGCCTACTGAATACTCCTTTCCCCAACCTGCTCTCTCTTATATCCTTCCCCATTCCCACCACCAACTTTCTAAGAGGATTGATTTCTACACCCTTGTGCCATTACACTTTATTTCCCAGGTGCATTTAAAAACATTTTTTAACATTTGTTTTTAAAACTTTGATTTCCAGATTCTTTCCCTTCCTCTATCCTTATCCACCCCCACTGAGAAGACAAGCAATTTAATTTAGGTTGTACATGTGTACTTATGCAAAATGTTTCCATGGTCAATATATTGTGAAAGTGTAACTGTATTTCCCTCCATCCTATCCTGGCCCCACTTACCCTGTTTTCTACTTTGACTCTGTTCTTTTTCAAAAGTGTTTTCTTCAGGGCAGCTAGGTGGCACAGTGAATAGTGCACCAGCCTTGGAGTCAGGAGAACCTGAGTTCAAATCTGACCTTAGACATTTAACACAAAAAATCCCTAGCCATGTGACCTTGTGCAAGTCCTGTAACCCCAATTTCCCAACTTCCCCCCTCTAAAAGCAAAAACAAAAACACAAATACAAAAGTGTTTGCTTCTAACTACCCTCTCCCCTAACCTACCCTCCCTTTGATCATCCCCCTCTTATCCCCTTCGCCCTTACTTTCTTGTTGGGTAAGATACTCACTTGACTGTATGTAATTCCCTCCTTTAGCCAAATTCAATGAGAGTAAGGTTGACTCATTCCCTTTCATCTTCCTCCTCTTCACCTCCATTATAACAGTTTTCTCTTGCCTCTTTTATATAAGATAATTTATCCTTATCTATTTCTCCCCTTTTCCTTCTCCCAATATATTGCTCTCTCACCTCTTAATTTTGCTTTTTAGATATCATCCCTTAACATTCATATGATCCTGTGCCCTCTATCTATGTATACATATACACATATATACACACTCACATATGTATTTATGTACACATATACCCTATTATACATACATACATGTGTATGTATGTATATTTATATGTGTGTGTGTATGTCTATAAACACAAACACATATATATTCCCTTAAGCTATCCTCACACTGAAAAAAGTTTCATGAGTTACAAATATTGTTTTTCCATGTAGGAATGTAAATAGTTCAACTTTAATAAGGTCCTTATGACTTCTTTTTCCTGTTTACTTTCTCATGCTTTTCTTGATTCTTGTACTTGAAAGTCAAATTATCTGTTCTGTTCTGTTTTTTTTCCAAGAAGAATACAAGAAAGTCATCTATTTCCTTGAATGAACATATTTTCCCCTGAAGCATTATACGTAGTTTTTCTGGGTAGGTGATTCTTGGTTTTAATCCTAACTCCTTTGGCCTCTGGAATATCATATTCCAAGCCCTGTGATCCCTTAATGTAGAAGCTGCTAGATCTTGTTTTATTCTGATTGTGTTTTAACAATATTCAAATGATTTCTTCCTGACTGCTTGTAATATTTTCTCCTTCACCTGGGAACTCTGGAATTTTACACTAATATTTCTAGGAGTTTTATTTTTGGGATCTTTTACAAGAGACAATCAGTGAATTCTTCTAATTTCTCTTTTGCCCTCTGGTTCTAGAATATCAGGGCAATTTTCCATGAGAATTTCTTGAAGGATGATTTTTTAGGCTCTTTTTTAATCATGGCTTTCAGGTAGTCCCATAATTTTTAAATGATCTCTCCTGGATCTATTTTCCAGTCTGTAATTTTTCCAATGAGATATTTCATATTGCCTTCCATTTTTTTCATTTGTTTTGAAATATTTAATAGTATCTTGATTTCTCATAAAGTCATTAACTTCTGTTTGCTTCAGTCTAAATTTGAAGGTATTATTCTCTTCAGTAAGCTTTTGAAATTTCTTTTCCATCTGGCAAATTCATCTTTTTAAGGCATTCCTCTACTCCTTGGTTTTTTGGACCTATTTTGCCTTTTGAGTTAGTCTATTTTTTAAGGTGTTCTTTTCTTCATTATTTATGGGTCTCCTTGAGTAGGCTGTTGATGTGCTTTTCATGAATTTCCAGCATCATTCTCATTTCTTTTCTGAATTTTTCCTCCATTTCTCTTATTTGACTTTCAACATCCTTCCTGAGCTCATCCATGGCCTGTAACCAGTTCATATTTATCTTGGAAGCTTTTGATGTAGGAGTTTTGACTTCTGGTTCCATGTTTAAAGCCTTTTCATCTCCCAAAAAAGATTCTATGTTGTAATTGTGCTTCCTCTGCTTGCTTATCTTGCCAGCCAATTACTTGACATTTGAGCTCTTTGCTATGGTAGAACTCTGCTTCCAGGATGGAGAGAGTTATGTCCTAAATCACTGGGGTTTTTGTAGTTGTCAGAGGTCTGAGAAGGTCTCCCTCTCTACAGATACCACATGCTCTGGCACACTGGACACACACCTAGGGACTGCCACCCAAGACTGCAACCCAGATCCTAGCATGTCCAAGGAAGGGTAAGTACCCTCTGAATGGTCACTTAGTCCCCCTATAAACTGAAGTCCAGGAGCTCCAGAGACAGCAACAGGACAGCAGCTGCCACTCCTCTGCCACCTCTCACCCCAAAATCAGGGTCTGGACTGCTCTCCTCCATCACCCAGTTCCAACAGAGTTCCCCACTCACCTTTTACTTTCTCTTTAACTTTTATGGTTTGAGAACTCTGGAAACTGCCACAGCTGCTTGTGATTCACTCTCCTGATGTCTACCCCAGCCAGTATGTGCCACTGCTTGGGACTGCCGTGGGTCTCAGCCCCAGGTGGCCCATGTAGGATTGTGCTTGGCTCCCAACTCATTGTGTTAGGCTCTCCCTGTGGGCCTGCCAAGCGGGCTTCAGCAGGAGATTTGTTTCTTTCTGTCACTTCATGGGTTCTATAGCTCTAAACTTTGCTTAGAGTCACGTTTTACAGGTATTGTAGTTGGTTGGAGCAGGATCTCTGCCACATTTCTGCATTTACTCTGCCATCTTGGCTTTGCTCCTCTCGCCCAACCTTTCCATTTAACATTGTTATTAATTCTCTATCATCACCCTCCCCATTCATGATAATGACTCTTAATTATCTTTGATATTTTAGCAAAGAAATTTAATGGCTTTATGTAATGGCAGAATAGTATCAATAACAAACTCTTTTTAAATTGTATGCATTTACCACAGCAAAATGAAATGAAATGGATCTTATTGATTTTAGGACATACTGAGATATATTCTCATTTTCCATGATGCCTTGGAGGCACTGAGAACTACAAAGAAAGAAGGAATATTCTGCTATTGAGCTAGATTTTTCCCCCGTAGGCTAAAACAAGAAGAGGACATTATAGCAAAATCTGATTTCCCTACTTCCTTGACTTAGTTCTTCCCTTCAAATCAGACTATATGGCTTTAGAGGCCAAATAAAAGATGTATGTATTTATAGAGCAAATTTATATCCCATGATTGTGAGAAAGAAACCCCTTTCAAACTTGCAAAAGGCTTTAAAATTCTTCTGTCCATTCAAAAAATCAAACATCCTAATAGCACCAGCCTAAATATTTTATGGTTTTAAATGTCATTAAATATTACATGCAAAAATGCATTTTTTATTATTTCAAGTGGTCATTAATTTCTAGTTGTCATTTAATTATGAGTCTAAAGGTATTTTCTTCACAAGAAGCAAGAATAATGCCATTTTATAATTGATAATAGCAGTTTTCCTATATAAGTATTTTTCTATGAAAATCTCAATACAAAATATATTTCACTTTGCATTTTTTCCATTCATTTATACTCTAAATTGGTTTTCCTGAGTGTTATATATACATTGAAAAATATCTGGTCAGAGAATTGATAATATTTAAATTCTAGTTATCTGTGATAATGGGATGAGTAATGGCATGGATCATTCAGTACATTGCTATGGTATATCAACTGTTTAGACTTAATTTCAGAATTCTGTTTTTCATTTATGTTTGACAATATAAACATTGTTGTGTATGTTCTGTGAATTAATATGTCAACCAAAGTAGGTCAATTTTTAATGTAGGAGGAATTTCCTCTTCTATCCTCTTCCCTTCCTGATAGTCTAGACTTCCTCTATCATACCAAAGAAGTCTCTGCACCCCTAGAAATCCATACTACCACATGACTTCTCACACTAGAAGTAGCCATTGCTTCTGTGGCCACTTCCTTACCTTAGTTGGTCCTTTGAAGACTTATTTTTTAAAGAAAGTGACCAAGCCAATCATTTCTTCATTTCTCTTCAGAATCCATTCTTAATGTTCCATAGTTCTAATAACATGGCATGGTAAGTACCTTTTTTCCTGCCCCTAATTTCTAGTATTCTTTTATATGTCTTTATTTTTGCTTCTATTTGTATTCCCAGCATTTATGACAGTGGCACATTGCAAGTGCTAAATAAATGCTTGTTGACTTGATATACCCTTTATTATACTTATTTTTCACTATTTTCTACTCATTTACAGGAATGGGCACAATTATCTCCTTCAGATTCAAGTTTGCAGACTTAACTGATTATTCTTTTCTATAAACTTAACATTCTCACTCACATTCATCTCCAAGGGACTGAAGAGGCAGTTATACAACAATGCATTCTGGTTTAAAATCTGTAATTGACTGGTAAACCAGGAGTAAAATTTAAACTGAGGGTAAAGGACAGGGGTAGAGAATGGAAATATTAATAGACAATAATTTCTGGTAAGTATTTAGAATAGTATTGTGGAATAAGTACACAAAGAGATTACCCAAAACTGGGTCTCTTAGTTGCTCTCATTGCTTCATGGTTATTCCATATGTTCATTTTCATAACTATAACTCACAAGCCCTTACCAGTAAGCTTAACTTTAATAGCTAGCCAGTAGGAAGGAAAAAAACCTCAAAGCATAGTCACTTACATGGCATACTAAATATAACACCTACACAATAATCCCCATACCCATATAAAGCTGGGCAATACTCTCTCATAGATAAACACAGTGCTCATAGGAAGAGTAAGCACAAAAAAGGAGTAAAGTAAAGAGCATAAGAACTGAAGTCATGAAAATTTGGACCTCTTCAGGACCTGATGCTCTTACTTTCTAATGGAGTCTTCACACTGTTTCCACTGGGTGACAATATCTCTTTGGATAGGTCACTCAAATGGTTTGCTCCTCTGCATAGGCAGCTTGATTTTTTACTTTCACGGATAGTTTCCCTTTAGTCTATAATGTTATCATTTCTCTATTGGCAGAAGTCTCACTTACTGAAGGTATTTACTACCTATATCTCTACATGTGTGTCTTCATAGAGAATGTTGCAAAACCCATGTTAAATATATCTCAAATATTCTTCAGATCATCCCAGACTGATTAACTCTATAAATGGTTGAAAGCATTTTATTTTATTTTAAATTATTTTATTGACTTGTTTGTTTACTTTTAGATTACAACATTCAGTTCCAGAGTCACTTGAGTTTCAGATTTTTCTCCCCTTCCTCCCCACCCCCAACCCCCTCCATGGTGGCATACAATCAGGTATAGGATCTGCAAACTCGTTCACATTTTAAAATAGTCTGGTTGTATAGGTGTTATAGCCAATGGAGTGAACAGTGAGAAAACAGAAACAAAAGCCAAACATAGAGAAGAATGATAGCATGCATTGCTTCAGTCTCCTTTTAAACTCAGATCTTTTTGGGTCTTTCTCTGAATGTAGACATCTCCTTCCATGCTGAGACTTGTAGAGTTGTCTTTTAAC
>JAQQSW010017977.1:0-11345 GCA_028646575.1 Pseudocheirus occidentalis | reverse complement strand
CGTAAAATTTATTGATTTTATGTGTATTTAAGGTGGCCGTGCAGGAGCTGCTGCTCCTTACTGCTTCTACGCTGCCATCTTGGCTCCTCCCTCTCGCCAAATATAATATTAATGAGGTTTTAAACAGTGATATTTACTGGAAAGATATAGCAAAAACAGAAAAAGTACAAATATTTCTCCCAACATCCAGAGGACATCTTCTCCTCTGCTTTCCTCATCAGTAGGAGAGTAGGCTAAAATCCAGAGTAGTTTCTAGTATGTGACCCACTAGTTTTGTTTCTAAATTTGGCATAACCATTGGGTTATTTGTCATCTCAGCTACCAGCAGGCTTGACTCCATTTTCTTGGCTGTCTTAACTAGTAGCAAACTCTAGTCTGAACTTCTGTTACTCATATTGTAATTGTTCCTTCTTCCAACCATTTAAAGCTCATAAGGTTATAGTCCTCTCCAATAGGTGTGCACCTAAAAGCAATAAAGAGCAAACACACAGAGGAAAAGAACAGAAGTACATATGACCATATGGGCCCAGGTGAAGAAATTAAGGTCCAAGACTTCTCTCTCTTTCCAGAGCAGCGGTTCTCAGCCTGTGCATCACAACCCCTTTGGGGGTCAAACGACCCTTTCACAGGGGTCACAGTGATCGCCTAAGACCATCGGAAAACACATATTTCCGATGGTCTTAGGAATTGAGATACCTCTTCTCTATCAGTCTCCAGGCAGGTTTGCCCACATGTAGATACACCCATTTATGAGTTTTAAAGGGTCGTGGCATTAGAACGGTTGAGAACCACTGGTCTAGAGGCTTACAGATACATATTTTCCCTTGATAATAGTAGTCAGGTAGGAAAGAAAAAAATCTATTGGCTATTTAGTTGTTACATTTTAAATATATTCTCATTTCTAACTAAGCAGCCAACAGCTCCAATTCACATGGTAAAGCAAATCAGAAACAGAAATTGCACATGCTCAAGTCCACATTAAGATTGCATCAGAAAAGCACTCTGTGTATGTTTGTATGGATAGGATTCATTAAGCAATCTCTTGTCACATTTTGGGAGACAAAGAGCTTAAGGTCAAAAAAGCTATGAGGCCTCAAACCCACACAGAACTTGTCAGTTTGTTGGAAGAGCAGCCCCCAAAATATTGCTTAATGGGTACAATTTAGCAATAAGACATTAAGGATGAGTTACACATTTCTAAATCTAAATCAGTGGTCTGGAAGAGAACCACTAATCATAGTGACTAAGAAGCTGAAATTAAAAATAACCTTAAAACATATGGCCACTATTTAGTTGACAAACTACTCTGTATTCTAAGGGCTTGTCCCAATAGAGGCAAAAATCTCCTTTTAGAGAGAAAAAAACCTATCATAGCCAGGGTTCTGAGAATTCTCAGATTTTCCTATGGGTTGGGAATAGGTGGGTGGGGAGCAACTAGTTAAAGGTTTTTCCCTAGTCAGATACTAGATATATGAGGACCGACCTTCCTAAGACAAATGAAGCTTAAGTTTCCGAGCTTCAAGCTAAAAGGCAGATATCAGAGAACATTCCACTTCCTCCTACAGGGAAAAGATCCTCAACTGAGTACTCCACAGGAAGGCAGAAGCTGGAAGCAACTCTACAAACTCCTGCCCAGTGGAGGCCTACCTATTAGTGACCAGCAGTGATCAAGACACTAGCAGAAACCCACTAAATAACCTCTACTAGAGACCAGCAAGGAACAAGAGCATTTTTTAACAGCTGGCATTTGTATGGCCCTTCAAGGTTTGCAAAGCTTTTTACATAAATCATTTTATCCTCACAACAACCCTAGATGCTAGGTGCTATTGTTATCCCTATTTCACAGATGAGAAAACTAAAGCAGGCAGAGGTTAAGTGACATGCCTAAGGTCAAACAGCAAGTATGTGTCTAAAGCTGGATTTGCATTCAGGTCTTCCTGACTCTGGATTGAGCATTTTATCCACTGTAATATCCAACTACCTGAGTGTAACAGTAATGAGATTTGAAGCTCCTTAGTGTTGGCAAGTAAACAGGTACTTAGCACTTAGTAATTAATCAAGCCTCTGTGAAAGAAACAGAAGGTATAAATCCCTGTTCCTGGTGTAACAGAAAGAGGCAGGCTGAACCAGGAAGTAGCCAATTCTGTGTGTATGTAAGGAAAAGCCCCAGAGAGGAAGAGTCAGAATTTCTTGGGACTAGCATCTGGAGGCAAAGCAGGTACAGAAGAGAAATGAGAATCGATAACTGAGTCAGAATTTCCTGAGAACTTATAGTGGCAGAGCTTCTTCTGAAGAAGAGCCCAGGAGGCTGAAGAGGAGCCAAGGAGCCCAGGATTCCAGGATTCCAGGATCTCAGGAGCTGTACAAGGTGATTCTAATTTTTTGATTGAGCTGCAGAAGACTGAGGAAGTATGACTGGGATGTCAAGATTTTGTCTGTTTCTGTCTTTATTGTGCCTTGACTTCCCAGGAGTGGAGACGGTGAAGGATTTGAGATGGACTGGACCCTGTGAGCTGCAATATGGAGCAGGAACTGCCCAGAGAACTGGACAAGAACCTGGAAGCTGTCTGCTTCTGAATCCAGGTGACTGTTTAGTGGATTCAGGTAGGAGCTGGGACCATGGAAGGAGATTCAGGGAATCTGAGAGACCTCCCCAAGTCAAGCTGAAAGAACACTTTACTTAGATACTGTATATTGGTTGAGGAATTGTTAATTTCCTAGTGACCTAGGGGTGGAGTGTCTGTATATTTTCTAATGATTATACTTAATGATTAATGATACTTAGTAATTGGCTACTGAATAAGTGACTTAATGAGTTAACTTAGTGTGCCCCATGAGTGGAAGACTTTGACTATTATATTTTGAGACGGTTGAATGATTGAGTATGGAGGCAAGCCTCCTGAAGGATGATTGAATGATTGAGTTACTAACTGATTATTCTCTGTTGAAAACTATTGTGACCACTTTGGTGAAAACTATGTGGCTATTTTAATGATAAGCTGCTATGAATGCTGTATTGTGATTTTCTCTGGTAAGTTGTAATATTGTGAATGCTGTACCTTGATTTTCTGTGAATCTTGCTGTGATTTGTTATGGAATAGAGTTTTCACTATACTGTATACTCAGAGCCTTAAAAGCTGTTCATGGTAGCATTCTTCTGGAAGGCTGCTTGTGCATGACATCATACTGGGCTTGTTTGTAGAGGGAAAGGGGGGTAAGGGGAAATCAATTTTTAAAATTGATTTTTCATTTTTTAGAAAAAATAAAATAACCAAAAGATACAAAGTTGCACAAAGGTTATAGCATATTATACTAAACTGTAATGATAAAAGGGGGAGACTTCACAATATTAAGATATAGTAGCAACCACATTGGCATACCCAGGATGGCTGCTAGTACAAGTTCTTAGATCTGCTTTACCAGGAAAGATAGCTACTTAAAGGGTCAACAATCTTTTTTAATTACATTCATTAGTTAAGGGGAAAAGTCAGCACTTTGAATTTCAGAGAAAATCCAAACAAAGAAAATAGAGAAAATACAAGCAGAGAAATAAAAACCAACACATAGGGCTTCTGTCTGAGAAATTAGCACAGAACAACAGACAGATCCAATTGTCTGACCAAAGCAATACATACATAGTTACCAGAGAGAGAAGGACCAACATCTGGATTTTTCAAAGCCAAGAGGCTCCATAAGGTCTGCCAGAATCTCCTCTGGTCAAATTACAAGAACATTCATCCAATGAGTGAGCCCCAAAGCAAAATGCTAATGCTACAGTGTATATACCCTTTTTTAGAGCCAGAGGGCATCACAACCCCCTTGACTCAGTCAGTACCTAATTAGAAATTAGTGAAAGGTGTGAAAGCCTTCCTATAAGCAAAACTTCTTTAAGCAAGCTTCCCCTAATGGGCTCCACCTGAAGTCTATTAATGAGTGGAGGAGATCTTATACACCATAACATAGAAGAATCATGATTTAAACATAAAAGAATATGGCGTATGGATTTGTCATCCTGATAAAAACAAAAATTGATCCTAAAAAAATTAATCAAAAAACACAACTTGGCAATAAATCAATTTTTAGTAAGTTAAATGAAGTTTTTAGTATTCTACTTAATGACAAGTAAATTATTTTTGCTCCCAAATTATATATTTAAAAACCCAAGGGGAAAAGAAAAAGCGAAGCACACTCATCCACTCAGCAAAGCTCCATGCCTGGCTAAGACTACATGCCATATCAGCCCAATGACATCACTGTTCTGTAACATCCAATGACCTGTCTACATGTAGATTAATCCACACATGTACCCTAGTCCTACAGGTTCCCTATTTTCCCCTACATGTGTCTAGCATCTTCCTTCAGATGGTATGGCTCATTTTAGAAGAGAGTGCCTCAGCTTTATGGAGGACATAACCTTCTGTACCTCCCCTTGCTATGCAATTCACTGTTTTCACTTTAAATGGATTGTTCCCTGGGATGACTAATAAAAGTGAACATATTAATGGAGGCTTATTTTTGAGTGGATATGGACCCCCAGAGTATCTTGAGCCTTGAGAATTCAGGCAAAGCTTGAACCCTTTAAAGAGGATGAGCCAAATTCAGACCATGCATGCACCTTATCTCATCTAGCCATCCACCATGTTCCCATTTACTCTAACACTGGATGTGTTCCCTCTTCCCCACACACACTCCTAGCCCCTCACCCCACCCCCTTCTCCCTCTTGCTCTGGGAATAGTAATCAAATCCAACTATTCCTTGGTGAGGGAGGGGTGCCATTTAACTGTCCTGTGGCTCCACTCAACAAACCAGTAATTCCCCAAATTAAAAAATCCATGTCATGGTCACCCCTCTCCTATATGAGTTGTATCCCATTTGGAGAATTGAAGCTTTTCAAGGGTGAGGACTGTCTCACTTTTATGTTTCTATCCCTTGGCCTAACACAGTACCTAGCAGATAAGAAGCACTTAATAAATGGTGTTGAAAAGAGAATAAAAGGTTAAAAAACATGCAGTTATTAGACTACACATATTAGTTACTGGTTTGAATCAGTATGCAAAAGAGGAAGGAGACTGGAATAGTTAAGAAAGGATTCATGAAGGAGGTAGGATGTATTATAAGTTTTATAAAGTTCTTCTATTGGGGGTCAAATGTCAAAGCCTTTCCTTCTATAATTCTATGAGGGTACTTCACTCTCAAAAACAAAAATTCTTTGGAAAGACGCTCTTGAGTATGTCCATGTTACACCTAGCCTGATAGTAGCTTCTCATAATACTGATAGCAGGGAGGCTGAGGCTGAGGGATAGCTTGAATCCAGGAGTTTTGAATAGTAGAAGGTTTAAATCCAATCGGGTTTAACACTTAAGTTTGGAATCAAAATTTTGAGCCTGGGAGGTTAACTAGGAGGCTCACAGGAGAGAGGGGAGCTAGCCAGATCGGTAACAGAGCAGGTTGAAGTGTTAGTACCAATTAGCAATAGGGTAAACCTGTGGGTGTCTGCTACTCTTGTAGCCTGGGCAAGACAGAGAGATTCAGTCTCAAAAAACAAACAGGAACAAGACACAGCAGCATTCTGCTGAACATGGACAGCTGGTTCTTGGATATCTTTGGTTTAGATGGATTCAAATCCACAAGTTCTGATCTTTTTAAGTCTATGTGAAATATGACTAAGATTAGGATTTTTTTTAATCATCAATAGCTCAGGAGCTTCAGGTTGTGATTTGTCTACTTTTTTCTCCCATTAATGGTAACTGATTTGCAAGAAGTAATCCACGTTCTTATCCAGTACCTCTTGTAAGGAATGGCACATATTTGTGGAACATATAGGGATATACAATCTTTGTCCTACAAATGAGTTTCTCTTCCTGTGAAGTTATGTTCTTTACAGAATTCATACCCGTTCTTTATTAAGCCTGTATTCTAACCAGTTGAGATATACAGGTTCAACTATTCAATAACAGCCACAAAGAACAATGTAGTTTTTTTAAACTATGTTTCTGTAGCTTTATATATTGTTCCAAATGTGACCAGAAATTATACTTAATCTCTAAGTAACCATGGTAACCAAGATTAACTCTATGATTTGTAGTATGTGGGCTGTTATACATATTTCTTCATTCACTGAGACAGAAAGTGACAGGGTAAGAAAGCAGGGAAAAATGTAGATCAAAGTTTGGTAACCTCTTAACTTTTTAAATATGACTTTCAGTTTGATTTTATTAGAACCACAAGGAAAGTTCCAAGAGACAGATGCTCACTAATGCCTATGATTGTGAAACTGCAACCTGAATTTAAGTCTTTAGCACAAATATTCCAAAAGACCACAAGAAGGGATCATTGTTATTTCATGAAAATAGACTTTCTGGTCTGTAAAATGTTTGTAACTTTGTTCACTTTGCAGACTAGAGAGCTAAGTCTTTTTTCTCCCATCCAAGATTCCAGGAATGCATATATGTTTAAGTTTTAAGAAGAAATTAAAAATCTTTGAATTATGCCTTCTTGCAAAATTTATTTACTTCTTTTGTCTAGATGATGGAATTTCATTTTTTTGTTTTTAAAAGGGCCATATTGGTAAATGAATTAGATATTCATCTATCAAAATTCTCTTTTTCCTTTCAGGGCCCCAGGACCTACATTATATTTCCAGGTCTATCTAACTTCATGATCCTTAGCAAGTCAGCTTCTATCTTTGTCTCAGTTCCTTCATCATAAAATGAGGGCATTGGACTGAATAATTTAACAATTTCTAACACTCCTTTTTTTTTTGCTTTTTTTTAGGGCAACAGGGATTAAGTGACTTGCCCAAGATCACATGGCCAGTAAGTGTTAAGTGTGTGAGGCCAAATTTGAACTTAGGTCCTCCTAACTCAGAACTGGTGCCACCTAGACTCCCCTTAACATTCCTTTTCAATGTCTAACATTCTATGGTAATTAATCCATGAATATATCTCTCTTAATCAAACATAATTTAGCAATAAAGCATCTTTATTTTTTATCAGACTTGTTGGATAGTTTCATGTTTCCTGTTCCTAATTTTTAAAAATTTGATCGAAATGTTTCAGTTTATCCTTTAAAACACTAAATAAATTTATATGTTTTATGATCCCAGGGTCACATAACTAGTGAGTCACAGAGCTAGGACTCATTACTGCAAAACAGAGATCATCTGTTTTCAAAAATAATGTTCTTCTTACTGTACTAATAAAGACAGCTAAGTGGCACCAGGCCTGAAGTGGGGAAGACCTGAGTTCAAATCCTGGCTTAGACACTTACTTGTTGTGTCATCCTGAGCAAGTTACTTAAATTCTCTCTGCCTCAGTTTCTTCAACTATAAAATGGGTGTAACAATAGCACCTACCTCACACAGTTGTTGTAAGGATCAAATGGGCTGATATTTGTCAAGTGCTTAGCACAATACCTGAAAGACAGTAAGTACTTAATTCATTTCCTTCCCATTAACTCCTTTCTTTATTTTTTTTTTACTAATATAATGAACTCTGTCAAAAGAACAAACTTTTAAAAAGAGAAAACCAAATGTCAAAAGGACTAAGAGCGGTTTCTGATCTCATTTCTTGCCTTACTTTCAGTCCCACTGGTCATAAGTTTTATAGCTATGCTATTTGCCCAACCTCAAATCTTTTGTTTCAGTCAGTTGGGTAATATCAATTCAGTGTTCTTATCATACTGTACAAAAATGAAATTTTTTTGTTATAGAAGGACTTAGTCATACAGAATCCTAGAGCTAAGAGAGACCTTTGAGATCACATGGCCCAAATCCCTCATCTCTCAAATGGGGAAACTGAAACCCAAGCTCACTCAGCAAGTCCTCAGTGGAGCCCCAAATTCCCTGCTCATTACTATTTTCACTATGCTGTATTGTTCCCAAAAGATAGACATTCTATCAAAACATATATGGAAAGGATATTAACATTAAAACTTTGTATCTCATTTTAAATGGTTATTATCAAAGGTGAAATCATAGTGCTAAATTCTTAGGAATGCAAAAAAGGGATGATATTTGGTATCCAGTTAATCTTGACAACCACACTGAGAAGATTATCTGAAATTTTACACTTTAAGGATATTTCTCAATGGAGAAAGATAGTCAAGCTTCCTCTTTGTTTGGGTTTGTATTTAGTTTTAGCTATCATTAAGACAAAATTTTCCCCTGCCCAAGAATGGATGTTTGTTCTGACTCATGAGACCAAACAGGATCAGTGTTTTAGGCAACCTCTGAAACTGTAAATAGCAAAGAAGGTGCACTGGTAAGGAGAATTTCTTCATTGGGAAATTTCCTATTGAAAGAAATTACAGGTCTACTCCCTATCCCCTAAACAGTCCATAATCAACATCATAGAGTCCATACAAAATGCTAAGCCTTCCCCTTGTTGTGACATTTTGTGAATTAAATCAAGCTCAAAGACTTCTCATTTTTATTCCTCATTCTCACTGCACAATACTATTTTGATGATAGAAAGTAAAGAAGACTTAAGAAGCCTCTTGATGAGGGTGAAAGAGGCATAACTAAGACTGCAGTATATTGTCCCATCACTTTCTGTCAAATAAAGGGAGTGGGAATGGATTTTAAATTCTTGGATCAGAGACCACAGCAGGCAGTGACTGTAGCCATGAAATGAAATGATAATCTTTTGAAGGAAAGCCAAGGCAAATCTGGACAACATACTAAAAAGCAGAGACATCACCTTGCTCACAAAGCTCTGTATATATGAGGAATCATGTGATAAACCATATTATTAAGTGATTACCTGGTAATTTCTCCTTTAATTTAGCTGGATTAGTCCTTGTATGACCTATATGATATTGTACATGAGCATTAACCTCCTCAAAGCCTTTCCAGTTTATTAAGTCTTGTCGGAGATTCGCTGGCATAATCTTTGAGAACATCCTACCATCACCTCTAACCCTCAATGAAACATTTGATTAATATCCTTATAAATTTACAAAGTTCAACATTAATCCAGTTTCAAAAAAACAAAACCCCAAAAAAGTGTTTGTCTTCCTGTATTTGTCGATTTAAAATAAGTACTGATAACAAGCTATCAGACGGAAGAGCTTGTGTGAAGTCTAGACTATGTAGAGTTTTGAAGCAGCACTTATTTTGGGGTTCTTGTAAAGATCCTAGAAAGCACAGAAAACTTCAGTATTATAACTGATCTTGAAGATGGAAAACCTAAATTTAAGTCCAAGTTCTATTACTATGTTTCCTTGGGCAAGTCACTTAACTACTTTTGACTCAGTTTCCTCATCAAAATAATGATAATATCTGCACTGTCTATTGCACAAGGTTGTTGAAAAAACAGTTTTTGATGAACATTAAAGCTTCAAGTGTCAACTAATGTGCAAAATGTCATTTGTTTTCATTTTCAAAGATGTCACCACCATAGTTGGTGACTGAAGTAGAACTCCTGGACCTGATAATATAGAGCAGTGGTTCTCAACCTGTGGGTTACATTCAATTTGTAACAATGAAAATACACCCTGCATATCCGATATTTACAATACAGTTCATAACAGTAGCAAAATTACAGTTATGAAGTAGCAACGAGAATAATTTTATGGTTGGGGGTCACCACAGCATGAGGAGCTGTATTAAAGAGTCATGGCGTTAGGAAGGTTGAGAACCACTGATATAGAGAATTGTAAGCAAGGAAGCAAAGGATGAGGCGACATTATTTAAAACCCACAAAGATTTTTTAAATCAATATATGGAACACTAATTAAATGATCAGAATCACCAAATTGATAAATCTTTATTGTAGCCAACAACTATAAAATATTATTAAGTAAATGGTTTATTAGCAATGATATTTGATCACTTAGAGTCAATGAACAGTTCACAAAAAATTCATGAGATATTAGCTTCATATAGTTTTTATTATAAAATTCTTAGAAGCGTTTAATTCCATGGATATTGTGTATCTTGATTTTGGTAAGTAATGTGACAAAATTCCCCTCAATATCTACATGGTTAAGTTAATGATATTTTGATTGTATGATAGTTCTATCAGGAGGATTCAACATTACTTTAATCGCTCTATTGAATGAATGTATTTATTGGCTCTATGTCAAAATGGAAGGCAATATAAAAGGTAATATCTCTGCAATCTATCTTTGGCTCCTGCTATTCAATATGCAGATACATATTAAATAAAGACTTGGGAAAATGCTTATTAAATTTGTCAATGGCACAGAGCTGCAAGAATAATACTTGTGCTGGGCTGCTGTCCATAGTGCTGACCAATCCAGGTCAGATGGGGAGTAAGCTATTACTCATTGTCCCCATCCAGCTGAGGATAGTGATGTTACCTGCACTATAGATAAATAACCTGTTACTTCATTGCAACTATATGTAACTGGGAATTGCAGAGATAAAGTAGAGTCTTTAATCAGTTATCACAAAGCATACACTGTAAGAACCTTATGAGGAGCCCAGCCTTTAGTGGTTATCAATGCTAGACCTCCACTTGCCCATCACCACCTCCCCACCCCCAGAGATACAGAGTGTCATTTTCAGAGTCTATAATCCTAGATCAATATTTGAAGACCAATTTGTTGCAAGATTCAACGTCCAGAAGAAGTCCACCTCACAATATTTTCTGAGTCAGTCCTTCTCTGGTGTTATGGGGTCTATGTTTTGCCCTGGAGTTAAAGAAGCTATTTCTGCTGGGCGGAGCCAAGATGGCAGCTTAGAAGCAGCAAAGCACCGCAGCTCCCACACAAACACACTAAAAAACTCATAAAATGGGATGCTAAACAGATTTTCAAGCTCCAAAATCCTCCAAAAGACAGAAAGCATATCTGTTGCTACAGGCAGCACAGCAAGCTGGGCTCTTCGCAGCAGTCTGGGACCCACGCCAAAACCCCGGCTGGGTCAAGCCCTGTGGCATCCAGCGGGGAGCCCTGTCTATAGGAGAGCAGATGGGCTGCACTGGAGGCACAGTTATCACATTTATCAGGCCAGAAGAAAAAAAGGCTAAGAGAAAGGTCAGTGGATTTTGCTAACTCGGGAGGAGAAGAGCAGGTCCGGCTAAACTGCTCCCAGGGCAAGGAAGCAGTGGGAGGCAGCTGTAGCACCAGGAACGGAGCACCAGTGGCCTCCACTGGGCTGCTTCAGAGCCCTTGGCCTACAGATAGCAGGGAAGCTGAGGCAATCCATCAGGGCCAAGGGCTCTTGCATTGAGTGGTGTGGATCTGGATCGTGGTCTTGAGTGGTGGTCCTGGGGTGTGCTCTCAGTGAGCCAAAGTTAAGGGGGGGGCAGGCTGCAGCATCCCACTAATAGCTCCGGCAACTGTGAGGGCCCCAGTGATTTGGGACAGAGCTTTCCCC
>JAQQSW010017976.1:0-11345 GCA_028646575.1 Pseudocheirus occidentalis | reverse complement strand
TGTTAAGGTGTGAATTACTCCCAAGGAGTTAACTGGAAGTAAGGAGCTAAGCCTTTGAGGTGCTAAGTGCCTTTAGTAGGTGCCAGTAGAAAGGGGCATGGAAGATCTTCTGATTTCATTAACATTACAGCAAGTCACTTTACAATTATGAGGCGGTTTCCAAATTTATAACATAAGGGTATTTGGACTAGAATTTTTGGAGGTCCCTTACAGGAATCTGTGCTTATAATTCTGCAAAAATAGACTAGACCCTGAGGGGTGTCTGTTATGTATCTCACATTCATACAGCACTATTTTGGCTACATGCATTCTCAGTCAGCATTCATTAATTGCTTGCTATGTGCCAGACTGTGTGCTAAGTGCTGGGTTTATTTAGAAGCAAAAAACAGACCATACCAGGCCTCAAGCAGGTTACAGTCTAATCAGGCAGACCACAAGCAAACAAATGTGTACAATCTATATATAAGATAAATAGGAAATAATTAAGAGAGGGAAAGGTACTAGAATTAAAATGAGTTGGGGAAGGCTTTCTGTAGAAGGTGGGGTTTTAGTTGGGACTTAAAGGAAGCCAGGAAAGCCAGGTAGTTGGAGTGAAAGAAGAAGAGCATTCCAGGCATTGGGGGCAGGCTGTGAAAATGCCAGCAATTGAGAGATGGAGGGGGTTGTTTGTGGGACAGTAAGAAGTCCAGGATGTAAGATATAACAAGGCTGCAAAGGTAGCAAGAGGCTTGCTTATGAAGGGCTTTGAATGCCAAATAGCATTTTGTATTTGATCCTAGAGGCAAAAGGGAACCATTGGAATTTATTGAGTAAGGGAATGATGTGGTTGGACCTATGCTTTAGGAAAATCATGTTGGTGGCTGAAAGGAGAATGGTTTGGAATAGGGAGACAGTTGAGGCAAGCAGACCCATTATGCCTGCTGCTGTAATTTGAGGTGATGAGAGAGAGGGCGCGCACCGGAGTGTCAGAGGAGAGAAGGGGGCATGTTCCAGAGGCATTGCCAAGATGAAATTGACAGGCCCAGGCAATGACTTGGATGTGTAGGGTAAGAGATAATGAGCAGTTGAGGTTGTGGTCCTAAGGGCCTCAGAGGATGGGGTTGCCCTCCACAATAATAGAGAAGGTAGGAGCAGGGTAAGATTTAGAAGGAAGAATAATGAGTTTCATTTTGGACATAACAGTTTAAGATGTCTACTGGGCATCCATTTGGAGGTGTCTGAAAGGCAGTTGGAGATGTGAGATTGGAGTTTAGCAGAGAGGTTAAGGAAAGAGAAGTAGATTTGAAAATCATCAGAATAGAAATGGTCTTTAAATCAGTGGGAGCAGATGAGATCACCAAGTGGAATAGTGGAGAGAGAAGAGAAAGGGGCCCAGGACAGAAGTCTGAAGGGCACCCACAGCTTGAGCAATTCTCTTGCTTGATTCTCACAGATTTTTGTCAGAGTAGGTAGTATGAATATAAATCTGTCTTACGGAAGAGAAGGCAAAGGACCAGAATGGTGAAGAGGCCTGACTATGCCACTGAGTTAGTAAAACAGAGTAAGCCAATTACAAGCCCTGTTGCCTCGCTTTTATGGATACTATATTGTTCTGTCTTATGAATAAGAAGTTAAATAATAATGCGATTTTGAAAAATGTTCTTAGAAACTGCTCAATGAGGTCTACCGTGTATTTACAACTGTATTTGTTTATTTCTAGCAAACTATATCACCCTTATTCTGAAATTTTGGTGATTGTTAGGTAGCAGCAAATGAGTAAAGTGGCAGAAGCAAAAGTGAAGAAAAGCAGGCATGGCATGTAGAGGAGAGGAACACTGGCTGGCATGATCAGTGGGAAACTTTGGGGAAGATTTTGAGACTTGAGTTGGGTGTTGGTTGGAGAGGAGTAGGTGGCATTCCTGGGTAGAAGACTAAAAGTAAACTAATGAAAGGGACTCAGAGGTGTCTGGGAGGTATGAGTCAGCTAAAGATAACAAATGACTAGGCCTGCCAAGCTAGAACCAAAGGTACTTTTGAGTGATGAAAAAATAGTATGGATCAGGATCTAGAGACCCCTTATTCTGTAGGTAATAAGAAGCTATTCAAGGCTTTTAAGCAGGAGAATTGATTATAATGAAGGCAGAGTTTTGGGGAAACTAATCCCCATGGTATATATAAGTAGGATAGATTGGAAAACAGAGCTGAGGCTGGTTAGGAAGTCATTGAAAAGTAAATCCAGCTATGATGTAAAGATGGGGAAAATGGACCAGCAGCAATAGAAAAAAAATAAATGGGTAAAAAAATTATTGTAAAGAGAGAATTGGTGACTAGATATGGAAAGAGAAGTAAAGATGAATTAGATTTCAAGACAGAACATTAGTCATGGACAGTAATACTATGAGTCTTGTTCTGTCTTAATACTGACCCTCCTGATACTCCCAGGTAGATCTATAGCTTTTACTCATGCTGCCATGAAAGTGCCATATTGTCTCCCATTGTCCTGGTCCTTTCCCCTTGCTTTGGGAACAGATTAGTCAGTCTGGGATAAGAATTAACTCAACTCTACCCTTTCTTCTGTATCATTCCATTACACTGTGACTTAACCCTTTCCTAGCAAATACTTGGGCAGCTAGATGGCATGGTGGATAGAATGCCAGGCCAAGAGTTACAAAGACTCGTCTTCCTGAGTTCAAATCTGGCCTCAGACACTTATCTCTGTGACCTTGAGTAAGTCACTTAACCCTTTTTGTCTCAGTTTCCTCATCTGCAAAATGAACTGGAGAAGGAAATGACAAACCACTCTGGTATCTTTTCCAAGAAAACCGTAAATGGTAGTTGCAGAGAGTCAGACAGACTGAAAAATGACTGAACAGTAACAAAGCAAACACTTTCCTCTTTGTGTAGTCTCTCCTTAATAGAAATGTAGGTTCCCAAAAGACAGGGAGTATCTCTCTTTCACGTCTGTATCCCAAGCACACTTCTTTCCTAAGTAGAGAGGGGGGTGAGGGTAGATTGCAATTTCTATTGGGTTAATTTTGAGCTGACAAGACAGTTAGTGTCCTTTTGGCATTTGGAGGTTCAGGACTAGGGGTTCATGGATATGGAGAGACTGGGAAGTTGCCCACAGAATAGTTGATGCTGTGAAAGTGGATTTGTTAGTCATGACCCAGTGCTGTTCTTGTGGCATCCAAACAAGTTTCGTTTGGCAATAGCCTGTAACTCAGGCAGAAGCTCTAAGTTTACAAAAATAGGCTTGGTAATTAAAGTCCGAAATAGAAAATTTAGGGACTTCCTGCTGTGGATAGCATTTGGTTCCTTGGCCTGCCGTTAGCTGTGGGACAAGCTTGTGTACAACTTACATCATTTCCCTCCTCACCTGCTAGCCCCCCATTAGGCAGGCAGTTTCTCCTGTGACCTTGGGAAAGTCACTTCTCCTGTGGGCCTCAGTTTATTTATCTGTGAAGTGAACAGAGTAGACTAGATCCAGCTCTAAATTGTATGATCCATAGAAATGAATCAAAATAAAAATATTTCACTTCAAAAACTAGTCAGCTTGCCTCCAAAAATACATAGTGAAGTATAAGGGTCTTTGTGGTAAGTTGTAGTTTTTGGTCTAGTGACGGCAGCCTCCTTGTTTCTAACGTAAGACACCATCTCTCCACTCCAGGCATTTTCACTGGCCTCCATCCATGCCTGGAATGCTCTCCCCTTCCTCATCTCTATCTTTTGGCTTCCCTAACTTCCTTCAAGCTAAAATCCTACCTTCTATATACAGGAAACCTTTCCCAACCTCCCTTGACTTTTTTTTTTCATTTTTTATCTTTTACCTTTCTTTGTGTCTCCAGTACTTAGCATATTTCCTGGTACACAGTAGGTTCTTAATAAATGTTTGGTTTTTTTTTTTTTTAACTGGCTAGATAATCTAAATTTAGTATAAATGGTTTTTTTCCTCCTTTCCTTTGACTTTTTTCTTTTAAGCTATAACCCTTAGCCTGTTTTGGTGAAATAGAGCATAATAGATGTTTTCCTGTTACTTTTGTTTAGAAAATTCCGTTTTCTTGCACCATAACACCCCCCTTCCCCCTTTTGGAAAAAGCTATTTGTCAGGTGAATTGGAAGAGGCTCTAAAAGCTCTTGATTCCTGGCTCAGGAACTTTCAAGTCAGCTCAAGTGCCTTCCTTTTCTAGGTGGTGCAGTAGATATAAACTGGGCCTGTATTTAAGAAGACATGAGTTCAAATCCAGCCTTAGACACTTACTACCTGGGTGATCTAGGCAAGTGATCTCTGTTAGTCTCCGTTTCCTTATCTGCAAAATGAGAATCATAGTAACATCTGCTTCCCAAGGTTGTTGCAAGGATCAGTGTGAGGTATCATAATCTCTGCAAAGGGCTTAGCCCAGTGCCCAGCACACAATAGATGGTATATAATTATTATTATCATTTATTAAAGGGTCTTGATTATTGGCTTAGTTGCTTCTGGATCTACTCAAGTTCATTCCTTTTCTAGGTGGTACAGTGGCTAGAATACTGGACCTGGAATCAGGAAGGCTTAAATTCAAATGTAGCCTCAGACACTTAGTAGCTGTGTGACCCTGGGCAAGTCACTTAACTACTATCTGCCTCAGTTTCCTCAGCTACCTCACAGAGTTATGAAAATCAGAGGAGATAATATTTGTAAAGCACTTAGCACAGTGTTTGGCATGTAGTATTAATGCTTATTTCTTTCCTTTCCCCTCCTCTCCACCCCAGTTTGAACTTTACAACAGCCCTGTGAGTTTGGTGCTATAATTTATCTGTATTTTACAGATGAAGAACCTGAGGATGAAGTAGTGTCTGAAGCAGAATCCAAATTCTGGTCTTCTGACTCAAGTCCAGTGCTCTCTATTTCTGTGTTGGATTACCACTGAAAATAAACAATTAGCATTTATAATTCATAGGGAAAAATGCTCTGCTTAAAACATAATTCGTATTAAAAGATTACTTTTTGCCAGTTGACTCTACCATCCTCTACCCAACAAGGCATTAATTATCAAATCTGTACTATATTAGGTGTTTGCTGTATAGTTCTAACCTTTAACTTCTCTGGCACTTTGTGAAGTGTATATGTGCATTTAAAAAGACACACACACACACACACACAAATGCCTTTATGGCAGAGGTTATAAATTCAGTTTTTATAAATGTCATCTTAGACTTAATTGAAATAGGCTTTAGCTTTAGAAGGGACCTTGGTGATTTAGTCCAGTCCTTTCATTTCATAGATGTGGACCCCCACAGGTAGTAGCATAGCCAGGATGTGACTCCCACTCCAGGAAACAGTAGCTCCCTCCCTCCCTTTTTCCCAGACTCACACAGATTGGGACATTTTATGCCTACCATCTTTTACCTGGTGCTGTTGTCAGTCAGAGTGCCCTGTTTAACTCTGGAATTTTTTAAGTATTATGTACAAGGATTGTGCTATGCACCCTGATGGATTACGAGGATAGGCAAAATACAGTTCATGCTTTCAAAGTTTATAGTCTAATAGGGGAGTAGGGATCCATACACCAGTAATTGATCCCAGGGAGAGCAAAGTACAGAAGATAGGTCCAGGCAAATTGCTGAGAAATTTGAATGGAGAAAATATCCCTTTGTTTTGAGATGGAGAGGAAATAATGTCGAGGAAACATGTACCAGAGGACTCATGTTGAAAGATGATATGCACATTTGTAATGAGTTATATTTTCCTTGCTTTCTCAATAGATGGGGGAGAGAAAAAGTTCAGAACTGAAAACAAAATAAAACTGAATTACAAATTTAGAAAAGATCATGGAGAATTGGACAAATACCATTGGACTAGAGAATGGCAAATGCCCCCATGTTCCTAAAAATGGAAGATAATGGAATCAACTATAATCCAGTGTGCTAGACTTTGATTCCTGGCAGAATATAACGTATTAAAGAGATGGTTAGTGAAATGTTTTTTTTTAAATTTCAATGTGTCTTTAATTATGTGGGATCCAAGTTGAGCTTAAAACAAGGAAGAGACTTTTCAGCAGACCCAGGTCCGTTGTATGCTAGTTATTAACGGTCTATTCTAGCTATGGGGCATGACTTGAGCAAAGATTAGGAGATGTTAGGAGGAGGCAAAGGACCACAAATAGTTCAGGCTGGGGAGAATACAGAATGCATGAGGGGGAATAGCACTGATCAAGGCTGGATAGATGGGCTGCAGCAGGATTCTGGAGGTTCAAAAGGAGCAGTTTACTCTCTATTCCTTAGTCAGTAGGAAGCTATCAGAGGTTAATGATTAGAAGAATAAAAGGTTAGAGGAAACATTAGGAAAATTACTCTCAACAGTTGCCTATTTTTACTATATATACTGAACAGTATCTGCCGGACTCAATCATCCTGTTTTGCCAGCAGCCTTTAATGAAAACATCAACTCTATCAATGAAACCATTTGATTTCACTTGTGAACTGTTTTGAGTAACTAATTTGCCAATGTAATTAGTAGTAACTAATTTGCTAATGATTGGTGGGTATTTTTGAATGAACTGGGGGAGGTAGAGTCTAGAAAAGAGAATTTTGGTGGGTTGAGGGGGGAGGGGGAAAGGCAGAGTGATGATGACAGCCATCGATAATCATGTAGAAGACTTTTTTGCCTTAGCCCCAAAGGGCAGACGGAAGAAGCTGTAGGTGTATAGGGGTATTTTTATTGTCAGGAAGGCTGAGCTTGGAGCCAGAGGACAAAATATAAATCCTGGCTCTGCTACTGACCATGGTATAACTTACTCTCTCTCACTGTCTTGGCTTTCTCAGCCGTAAAAATCCAGATAAAATATAACATTTTAATTTTAAGAAGTCATGTTTTTTGAAAACATAACATTTAGAAAAATTATTGCCACTCATTAAGACAGTAACCAGACTCTAATGTTAATCATTCATAATGATTAATAAAATTGCCTTCTCTGTAACCACTTTGCCAGTGAATATGAGAGTATCAAGTATAAATGTTTCTAAATTCTCTTCCCTTCTACCTCCCAATATCTTTAAAAGCTATACCAACTTTTCAATCCTAACTGCTACCACCCAAATAGAGTTCATTACCACCCATTTTATAATGAGGAAACTGAGATGGACAGAGATAAAGTGACTTCCATAAGAGTCACACAGTGTACCAATGCCAACAAACACAGTCACAATTTGAATTCAGTTCTTCCTAAGTGGGTGCACGTGCCGGCTAGATTTTTCAGATTTCTCTCACTAACCATTTCTACATAGGTTTTATTCTCCAACTAAAAATCCTGCCCTTTCTCCCATGCTATCAACTGTTTATAGGGTTCCCCCCACCTTTCATGCTGTTCCAAATCCTACCCATCCTTCAAAGCCTAATTTAACCCCTACATCCTCCAGGAATCAGTTTATAATCTCCTCAGTCTGAAATCATTTTACCATTCTTATACTTTTCATGGTGTTTTGTGCCTACCACATCATCTTTTTTAACCAGTAAGCTCAATGAAGGCAGGACCTATATCATACTTATCTTTCTCTCTCTGCCATTACCTAAAATAGTATTTTACCCTTATTAAGTGATGGTTGAATGGCTGTAATAATTTGTTCAAAAGCATCTGTATGAAGGCCAATCGTGTGATTTACTAAAGGGACAAAATGGTAGTCATTTGGATATCTTCTGTGGTCCTTGTTTATCCCTTTTTCTCTAGATTTTCTATTATGTCTCTCTCAAATTAAATGGTTAAAGCAAAGGTAAATCTTTTGTATAGCTAATATTTTTAAACAGTATCTCAGTGAGGCAAGTTTAAATCTCATTCTTATCTTTATTAGAGGTCCAAAAACATAGCCCAATAATGAAGTGAATACGGAGGGCCTTTTCAAAAGAAGATGGGAGCGAATACCAATAAGACCGTCTTTGCAAAGCAGTCAAGTTGCTTTTGATCTGAGGGCTCTGTTCTGTGTCAAGCTCAGCATAGGCTGTGGGTGCACATTAAATGTTAATGGAAAATGGAATGATGCCACCGTTTTAAAATGTCAGCATATGTAGTGAAATCACACACTAAACAGTTGGCTGCCCAGATTTAAGTTAGTAATAAAATATGAACATGAAAATGAGACCATACTCATGTACAGAGATTAGACATATTTGACCAATTACTATAATAGGTTTGGCTCCAACTGTGGCAAGCCAAGCTTCAAATGATCCCGGAAGGAGGGACTTGTCAAAAGGTAATTAAAATCAGCCATCTTAGCTTGATTAGTATTTTTCCTCTTTATCTACAATTCCACTATGAAATACTTTTAAGAGTATTAAAGTTATGTAGAGGTTTATAAATTTGGGGCATTTACACGTTTTGAAATTGCTTGGCTCTGCGAACAGTCCAGGGTCAGGCTTTGTTATCATCTTGTCTTGTTTTATTTTGTTTTAAGGCAATCAGGATTAAGTGACGTACCCAGCTTCACTGGGCTTATTAGTGTCTGAGGACAAATTCGAACTCAGTTCCTCCTGACTCTAGGGTCAGTGCTCCATTTATTTCACCACCTTGCTGCCCCTTTATTATCATCTTAACTTTGCATTGATCTTGGTCTTCCATCATCTTCAACAATTGTTTATTGTCCTAGCCTGCTTAATTTATTACATATTTGTGCCACTTTTCAGTGAACATTCAGATGTTCAATTAAAAAAATAATTCTTGATAGCCAGACTTTATTAGCCAGGATGATTGTTAAAGAATCTGAGCTGCTTTGATACTCTTTATTTTTTTGAAGGCTTTTTTTTCCTAAGGTCCTATGGACAGTGTATGTTTCAGATACCATTTAGACCAGTGGTTCTTACCTTTTTTTGTACCATGGACTTTTTGGCAGTCTGAAGTCTGTGGACCTTTTCTGAGGATAATTGTGAGTGCATAAATACATATGATTATAATTATTAAATATGTAGAATTACAGAGGAAAACAATTATAATAAAATACAGTCATGAAAACATTTTTTTGAAAACAAGGTCATATACCCCAGGTTAAGGACCCCAGATTTAGACCGTGCGCAGTATTGGCATTACCACAATGTCTCTATGATGTTTTCCCAACACATTTTATAGTAAAAACTTCGTAAGATTAGAAAGAAAAAGTATAAGCTTAAGTCTACAAGATAACGTTCTCTAATGGAGAAGGAAGAAAATCATTTATCGAAAGCCTCCTTTGTTCCAGGCTCTGGGTTTACAAATAACCATCTCTTTTGAGAGATGGAGACTCTTCTTATTCACATTTTACAGTTGAGGAAACTGAGGCAAGCAAAGGTTAAGAGAATTGACCAGGTTAACTAACACAGCTAGTAAGTGTCTGAAGCGAGATTTGAATTCAAATCTTTCAGATTCCAGGCATTGCCAGTAGAGAAATCACCTGGTTGAGAGTTACCCTGGGCTCAAGCTATGACCCCACCTACCAGCCTAGTGACTTGGATGGCTTAACTTTCCTTTCCCCTAAATCAGCAGTTCTCAAACTGTGGGTTATGTTCAGTTTGTAACAATGAAAATAATCCTGCATATCAGATATTTACATTACGATCCATAACAGTAGCAGAATTACAGTTATGAAGAAGCAACGAATATAATTTTATGATTGGAGGTCACCACAACATGAGGAACTGTATTAAAGGGTCATGCATTAGGAAGGTTGAGAACCACTGCAAAAATGAAGATAACTATCTCAGAATGAAGATCACACGAGGTAATTGATATGAAAGATGTTCAAAGCACTGTTTAAAAAAATCAAGGTCTTTGTTTATTATGCTGTAGGTGCTACAGAACTCTTGCCCCTCTGTATATTCCTTTTTTTTTTTTTTTACTGTATGACAGACACTTACTGCTTAAAGAGACTCTGCAATGAATCACTTTGAAATGCAAATATAGCTCCCTAATATATGCTTTTCACCTCGACTTCTACAGTAAAAGAACAGCTATGCCATAGTTTCAGAAAACCAAATACACAAAGCCCCAGAGGACTAGGCCGAGATGTGAAGGGAAGATGACTAAAAAATATGGGCTAAAAAGGGAGAAAGCATATCTTTTTTTTTTCTTTCAAAATTTCCTTCTCTAATCTTCTGGTGAGCTTTATCAGTCTCTTACTTTTATCATCTTTCTGAAGCACTCATTTGGTGCTATTATTGGAGCTCTCTTCATTTTTAATCTGGCCCTTTTGTCTCTTAGTCTCAGAAAAGGCAGTTCTCATTTGCAGTTGTCCCCAGCCCTGTGTAGGGGCATATGTGATTTGAATCTTCTTGTTCCGTGTGCTCAGATTAGATTAGATAGTTAAAAGTGATAATGGAGTAGCATGCATTTATTTTATATTTGTGTATGTGTATATATACATATATAATTTTATTCTTACAACAGATCTAGGAGCTAAGGGTTGTTAATATATCCATTTTACATTTAAGGAAACTGAGGCAAGCAGCAGGTAAGTGACTTATCACATGGTTAGTAAGAGTCCAAGGCAAGATTTAAACTCGGGTCTTCCTGACTTACGGCCCAGTGTTCTATCCACTGTACCACCAGGGCTTATGGAGTCACAAATATATACTTCAGTAGGGTATGTGGTATGGTGGGTCTGAATTGGAAGAGAATTGTAGTTCTATATATTGTTCAGTTGCTTTTCCGTCATGTCTAACTCTTCCTGACCCCATTTGGGGTTTTCTTGGCAGATACTGGAGTAATTTTGCCATTTCCTTCTCTGGCTCATTTTACCAGAGATGAGGAAACTGAGACAAACAGGGTGACTTCCCTTAAGGTCACACAGCTAGTATCTGATGTCAGATTTGGACTCAGGAAGTAGAGTCTTCCTGACTCTAGGCCCGGCATTCTATCCCCCTAGCTGCCCTAGGCTAGTCCCCAACTAAAATTCTATCTTCTATAGGAAGCCTTCCCCAACCCCTCTTAATTCCACTGCCTTACCTCCTTTAATTATGTCCTATTTCTCCTATTTATACCTTGCTTTGAATGTTGTTTGCATGTTTTCTCCCCCATTAGATTGTAAACTCCTTGAGGGAGGGTAGAAATTGTCTTTAGCCTCTTTTTGTTCCACCCTCACTTAGCACAGGGTCAGGCTCTTAGATACGCTTAATAAAGTTGATTGCTTGATTAATATGGGGTGGGAGGCAGTGTGCTAAGTGTAGGGGATACAGAGACAGAGCTGAAATCATCCCTACCCCTAAGAAACTTATGTTCCTTTTTTTTTTTCAAGTTCTATTTTGCCCTCTGATTCTAAAACATCAGGGCAATTTTCTTTGAGGATTTCTTGAAGGATACTTTCCAAGTTCTTTTTTTGGTCATGGGTTTCAGGTAGACCAATAATTTTCAAATTGTCTCTCCTGGATC
>JAQQSW010017975.1:0-11345 GCA_028646575.1 Pseudocheirus occidentalis | reverse complement strand
AGTCTCTTCACTTCTCTGTACCTCTGTTTTCTCTTCTGTAGCACAACGAGTTTGGAGATAGGTCCCTTCCAGCTCTCAATCCAATGACTTTTTGCTTGTTCCTTAGTCCCAAAATTTCTGGATGGGACCTAATCATAGAGAGCATAGAAGGACAGGGGTGGGGGTGGGGGGTCAAAGGTGCAAGGAGAGGCCAGCAGAGAAGAGAACTGAGGCCTTATGGCTAATAGGCAATAACTCGACTTTCACTGGGGTCCAAAGGCTCGGAGCTAATCAGCTCTTTGAAGAAAGGAGAGGAAGTCTCATTGAAGTGTGCGCCCCCCCTGACTTTGCTTAAGATTCATCCAGCCTTCTCTTCTAATGTACGACCTCCTAAGTCACCTGTGGAGAATCTTTTTTTTTTTATGAAGTAACTGCTTATAACCTTTTACCATCCCTGTCTATAACACTTATTAAAATGCATTTTCACTAACAGCCTTCCTTTGGGCCTTTTCACACTCCATGGGGCAGTGAGCAGTATTAGGGTTCTACAACTGTTGTCTTTTGCCTTTATTATATGACTGAATCACTTCCTTTTCATTCTCATGTTTCCTGGTTGATAATCTCTTATACCACTTCCCGCATACCAATCAATTAGCCATAGACCACGGCTTAGCACACATCTCTCCATTTACCTTTGGGTTACCTACAGTTTGATTCTTCAGAATGTGTGCATTCCATGGTTCACAGTATCACCATAAGAGTATTTGTGTGTGTTTTTTAAAAGTGTGTGGATGTGTGTGTGTGTATGTGTGTTGTGTGTGTGGTCAGAGAGTGGAGTTTGGAATCATAAAAAGCATCACATGATTTCCCAAATGAAATTCTTCCCATTCTCTTCCTCTTATTAAGACTGGACATTATTCATTCTGTCATATTTGTCCCAGAGGATGAACTAAGTCAGTGGGTTGCCCATCCAATTGCATGTAAGCATTTTTCATCCATTCAGCTTGCCCTGTATGAATTATTAGGCTAAACTCTTTGGAGCAATGGTGGCTCTCACTGGAGAAGGTCTGTGGGATTCTGGGATTTGGTGCCCTTTTAAGGCAGCATTTGGTTCAGCCAAGTCTAATGCTTATTTTTTTAAATCAGTGATCAATAAATAGAGTGAGCTCCTGTGTCTGGTATCCTATTCAGTCCGCTAGCTTTCATTGTCCATCACTTGTGGATTAGGTTAGGTGGACTCTGTGGCCTTAGGCAGTCACTTAACAGCATCTTATTTGTAAAACAAGGAGCATTGGACAAGATTTGGTGTCTCTTTTAAGTAACTTGATTAATTTTAATAATATACAAATCAGCAGTTGTACATGTACATACATACACATACACACACACACACCATGGGATACAAGGAAATAATATCTAATGAACTTTGAAAAATAGTTCTTGTTTCCCTACTTGTTTCCTTCTAACTTTTCATCAGAGTTATCCTCAATAGACATATAGATTATTTTTTCATAATCGTATAGGAATCAGAAGGCAGACATTATTGATTGTCCTCTTAATCACCTTTTTTGGGGTCCCCCCACTGCATCTGGGACCATCTCCAGTCATACTGATTCATATCTGGCCACTGGACCCAGATGGCTCTGGAGGAGAAAGTGAGGCTGGTGACTTTGCACAGTCCTGCCTCACTTAAATCCAATTCACTTGTATGTCATGGCATCACCTTTCTGTTGTCATGTCTTCTTTGAGAACAAAGGACAAACAGCAACAGCTACTAATAGTAATAACATCTCAAATTTGACTCCTTTCCTCTTTCAGACATCTTGAAAATTGGTCCTGCAATGCTTTCAAAATTGTGTTGCCTCCGACATGGATTTCTTCTGTATTTAATTGGGTCCCTCCCCAACTTCTTCATTACCATTTTTACTTCTTTGGATATGGAGATTGAGGTGGTAGTTCAGAAGAAGAATTATTGATGAGAAAAATGTCTTTGTTTGTTGTAAAAATTCTGGCAGATCTCTTCCATTTTTCTTTTTGTCACCTCTCCGTTATCATCTATAAATGCATTTAAAATGATCCAGCTCAGTTGCATCTCGCATCAGGCTTCCTACAAACACGTTTTCTTCCCACTGCTCCCATTCTTTCTTTCTTTCTTTTTTATGAAGTAGCTTATAATCTTTTACCATCTTCTTCTACAAGCATTTTCTTTTCCTTAAATGTATTTATTTATTTTTAGTTCACAACATTCAGTTCCACAAGCTTTTGTGTTTCAGATTTTCTCCCTTTCCTCCCCAAGATGGCGTGCAATCTGAAGTAGGCTCTACATATACATTCACATTTTTCACATTAGTCAGGTTATAAAAAAGGATTCTAAACAATGGAGTGAACCACAAGACAGAAGAAACACAGAGACCACGTAGTGTGCTTTGATCTATATTCAGATTCCGTAATTTAAAATACATTTTCATGGATATTTTTGGTTTTTCATTGCCTATATTCCCCCTATGTTACTCCCCTTTCTACTTCCTATAGAATCATCCCATAAAACAAAGATTGTTCTTAAAAAAAGGAGAAAGAAAAGAAAGCTCAGCAAAACCTGTCCATATATCAAAAAGATCTGAAAATCTATGCAATGTTGCTCACCTTTTAACTTCTCATTTCCTCTAAGGAATGGACTCAGGGGCAGGAGAGGGCCTTCCCCCACACTGTGAACGATTCCAAGCCCAGTGTTGCCCTTGGCCTCTATGTCTGACCAAGACCGGTCATTTCTTGGCTAAGGCCATTTCTAGGCTCCTTTGACGTTGGGGTGATCACATTCATTGCATCGGTCGTGCTTCTGTGGGAAATTCTGATAGCCCATATTTTTGTCTGTCCCTTTATGTGCTTTCCATTTTTCCTTGTCAGTAGCTTCTTTGGATAGGTCAGGTGGGAGCTCTTATCATCCCATGACAGCGTTCTAATTAGCTGTGGATATTAGCCATTGTTCTCATAAGCACATGGGCTGGCTATACAAATAGAAGGGAAAAGAATGACCAGATTTAGGAAGAGTTAGTAGGGAATTTGCCTTCTTGGGAACATCATGCACTTACAGATGTCTGACCTGCCCCCCTGGGGAAAAATTCTAGGCCTTGAGCCATGGTGTTTGCTGGGCCACAGTAGGGTGACAGAGTTCTGGGGGGAATCATTGTGTCCTGTAACCTTCCTGCTTGTGGATGAGCACCACCTAGACACCCCTTTGGAACTGTTTTATCTGTCAACACAGAGTTGAAGGTAAACAGGGTTAGGCAAAATGGTGCATCAGGCAAATGCTTCCTCTTTCAGCCTTGCTCCGCCTACTCTAGAATTCACTTCCCCCACAGCCAGTACAGTATACCTAGGGCTGCCTGGTTGAGCCTTAGTCCTTCTAGCCAGGTGAGTAGACTTGAGGAGCAAGACCTAGTGTTGAGAGAATCCCAAATGATTAGCCAAGGAAAGAAGACTGCCAACGGTCCATTGACAACATCGGCTAATGGGCTTCCCTTAGTCCAAACCAAAGACAAAAACAAACACAAACCGATGGAACAAGTCCCTGCCCTCAAGGGGTGTGCATTCTGTTGTCTGGGGAGCTATCACCTGGAAGTCTTTTCTAACTCGATCCTTCTGCTGGAGATTCCATATATACTCCTCTGTGTAAATACTGTGGTCTTCTCCCCCTTAGAATGTAAGGTATTGAGGGCAGGGGCTCTTCTGCTTTTGCCTTCGTGAGTCCAAGCACCTAGCAGGTCCTTGCATGCCACATAGTAGGAACTTCTTCACCAGGCAGGTTAGATTCTAGGAAAACAAAAGGAAGAGAGAGTGGGGACAGCAGCCAAATCCAGCTCATTTTTCAAGAGAATAAGTTACAACAAAGAAGCGAATTATAAATAACTCTGTCCATGAGAATACCAGGCAGCCGGTCCACCAAGTAAGACAAAGAAATTTAAAGCAGGAGTCAGCTTCACCCATCCTTGAGCCAGACAAATAAATAAGGCTCTTCCGCTAATTCAAAATTAGGTTTCAGAAAGAAATGCAAATGACCTATTATTTGCATCCTAAGGAAAAAAATTAAAAAGCAAATGGAAGTACATTTCCAAAAAAGCCATCTCAAAGGCCTAACAGGCAGTATTTTCATAAGTAACTGAGGCACAGTGACCCAACAGGCAGGGTTGCAAGGTCCAGATATTCTTGGAGTATTTCAATCATTCAAATGACAGGTCACTTGGGAGAGATTGTTTCTTACTCAGGAATGATCAAGAGGAAGTGGCTGGCACTACTAGTTCCAAATGGAATGATTTCCCCCTTTGGGCATTTGAGGGAGGATGGGAGAGTGGAGTCTGAGAGTGGAAAACAGGGAGGAGATGGAGGGCCTTGAAGGGGGTTTGTCCTAGGTCTAGATGGATGCCCATGGAGTCAGATGGAAGAAGAGGATTACTTTGGGATGGAGTATGATGGAAAGAAGCCCTTAGTGGCCAACCCTAACAAGGCTACCCGGACGGCTTATATCAGTGGGCAGCATCTGTTGCAGTAACCTTCACTTACAGATCATAGAGGCAGAGATGGATGAAAGAAACGCTCAAGGTCACCTAATCAACCCGCCTCCTCACTTTACAGCTGAAGAAACAGAGACCCTGAAAAGTGACTTCCAAAGTCAGAAGTAGTGAGTGGCAGAAGCAGGACTTGAACCCAAGTCCTCTGACTCCAAACCCAGACTGTTTCCCTCCTTTGGCTGATGGGATTAATTCTAACTTTGCCCATTGCTTTCCTTCTGTCCACTATGGGATGGAATGGAGAACAGGTTTGGGAGTGGCAGAGCTTGTCTTGGAAGGTGAGGACTTTTAGGCCCTGGATCCAGAAGGGGCCCTAAAGGCCATCAGTGATTATGACCCAACCTGATAATTTAACAGATGAGGAAACTGAGACCCGGGGAGAGGTCACACAGGTGACACACAGGTCAAATGGCAGAGATGAAATTTGAACTCAGACCCTGGGACTCTATGCTCATTTGTAGGAATGGAAAAGAGAGGTGAAGCAACCGTGGTAAAGGGCCTGGAAAGGCAGTGTTTGGAAGAGAAAGCTTCAAGCTACTGGATTCAAGATGGGACCCAGGAACAGTGGTTAGTGAGGAAGATGGAATGTACACACGGCCACAGTTCTTGGGACTACGTGGGAATCAGAGGATAAGACTTCACAGAAAGAGGACATTGGATTCATCAAGACGGGCGTTGGCCAGTAGACACTCAAGGGATCTGTGGGTGGGACTCACGTGGAAGAAGGATAAAATGGATTTTGAAAATGCTTAGACTGGGGAGAAGCGCAAGCAGTGAGGGGTCTAGACAGTGTGTCTTCCAAAGGCCAGGAGAATGTCGGTGATGGTCTCCTGGACCTATCGCTCCTCATCATTCTTTGCCTCAGGCATGTAGAGTGTAAAGGGTAGAGGAACTGGGCTTAGAGGACCTGAATTCAAGTCCTGACCCAGTCACTTGCCAGCTGTGTGGCCTTGGGCAAGCCACGTAAATTCTTGGGATCTCAGTTTCCTCACCTGGTTGGGATAGATGTTCCCTAAGTTCCTTCTGCCTCTGGATCTGGGATCTCTTCCTCCTCTCTGAGTTACCTCTGCTGTAAAATGAAGGGGTTGGACTAAATGCCCTTTGAAGTCCTTTTTTGACTGTCAGTCAAGCATCTTATCCTTTGATCTGAGTTCAAGTTAAGCTAAGTGTGTGTAGTAGATAGTGAGTGGGACTTGGAGTCAGGAAGATCTGAGTTTGAAGCCTGTCTTAGACCATATGACCTTGAACAAGTCACTTGACTTTCCTTTGCCTGAGTTTCCTCATCTGTAAAATGGAGATAATGATAGTACCTACCTCATAAGGGGGCGGCTAGGTGGTGCAGTGGTTAGAGTGCCAGGAAGAATCATCTTCCTGAGTTCAAATCTGGCCTCAGACACTTCCTAGCTGTGTGACCCTGGGCAAGTCACTTTGCTCAGCTTGCCTCAGTTTCTTCATCTGTAAAATGAGCTGGAGAAGGAAATGGCTAAACCAGTCTGGTATCTTTGCCAAGAAAACCCTAAATGGGATCATGGAGAGTCTACAGCTGGGAAGGAACCTCGGAAGTCATCGGTTTCAACCCCCTCATCCTAGGGATGAGGAAATCAAGACCCAGAAAGGGTGAGTGAGCCCGAAGGGGCCCCTGAGTCCATCAGGTCTACAGACAAGGAAGCTGAGGCCCAGGGAGGTAAAGGAATGTGTCTAAGATCTATAGCTGAGGAACAGAGTTGTAGAAAAATTAAGTGACTTGCCCAAGATCACACAAGCAATAAGTTGCAGTGTCAGGATTTGATTTCGGGTCCTCCGATGCCAAATCCAGTTCTCTTTTCATTCCACCATGCTGCTGCCCTAATGCTATACATACTGTCCAGCTTCTCCTCCAGAACAAACCCTGTCAGGTAGGTCCTGTCCCATTTTATAGATGGGGAAACTAAGGCTGAGAGAGGTTAAGTAACTTGTCCAGGATTGTACAGATAAATGTCAGCAGAAGGATTCAAACCCATGTCTTGCCTCAGTCCAACTCAAGCACTGTCCTCAAAGATCTGATTTCCCCATTGTGAGCAACATCTCCCCTCTCTAACTTAGGTGTTTTCAGAGAGTCTTTGCGGCCTCCCCAAAAAATCTGCTCTCCAACCAATCTGGTGATGAGCCTGTAGTCCATTACTGGGCTTGTCCTGGAAGCATTTCCAACTTGTAAAGACTCACCTGAGCTAGTATTCCCCTGGCACATCCTTTGAGAGGTCAGAGCCATCTCCACGTCATAATATGAAGCATTCAGAAAAGATTAGCAATCCTCTCCATCTCCCACCTCGGTATCTTTGCCCTGGCTGTGCCTTATGCTCTAAATGCCCTCTCTCCTCACCTCTGCCTCTTAGGACCCTTCTCTTTCTTCAAGGCTTAGAGCAAGCACCACCTCCTATAGGAAGTTTTTCCCAGTCTTTCCACATGCTGGCTTCTCCTCCAAAGTTACCTACTTTGTAGGGATCTCGGATCTGCCTCTCATTTGTTGTCTCCCCATTAGAATGTAAGCTCCTTGAGGGCAGGGACTTTTTGCTTTTTTCTTCACACTCCCAGAACTTAGCACAGTTGCTGGCCTATAATAAATGTTTGTGGATTGATTGCTACAGAAAAGTGTACAGGATCCTAGCTGAGAGTGAGTGCCTTCCGTTCCTTCCTTCCTTCCTTCCTTCCATTCCTTCCTTCCTTCCATTCCTTCCTTCCTTCATTCCTTCATTCCTTCCTTCCTTCCATTCATTCATTCCTTCCTTCATTCATTCCTTCCATTCATTCATTCCTTCATTCATTCCTTCCTTCCATTCATTCATTCCTTCCATTCCTTCCTTCCTTCCTTTCTTCCTTCCTTCCTTCCTTCATTCATTCCTTCCTTCCTTCATTCATTCCTTCATTCCTTCCTTCCTTCCTTCCTTCATTCCTTCATTCATTCATTCCTGATCATGAGCACAAACACCAGCGCACCCTTGTTTCTTTTATGATTAAAAGAATGACTTAATCCTTTCCTGTATCCCTGCCAAATGGCATCTCTTCAGCCCTCACCTATGGAGAAGGGGTGCAGTGGGTACTGTCCAATTCTAGCACTGCCAATACTCAACTTACGTTGGTGATCATGCATGCACTCACATGCTACTGCCTCCAGACACTCATGCCTGTTAACTTCCTGAGACATGCATGGGGAGATGAGCTGATAAGATGTGCATATTTTATGTTTTAAAAGTAAAAAGCAAGGTCAGTTATGAGGCTTTTACCCTGGGTTAGCTCTGTCTTTTTGGCCTTGAATGATGACTTGGGGGAACCTTTTCTGCATGAGGATGTTTCTGAGTTATATTTTTGTTCTAAGGTGTGTGTGTGTGTGTGTGTGTGTGTGTGTGTTTAATTCAAATAAAGAGGTTATTTTGTGAGGACATCAGAGAGTGAAAATCCAGGTATGTGGTTTCATCCACCTTCAAAATAACAGGCTCTTGATGCCATGTTGCCGAAGAGTTGTCTCTGTTGTGTTATATTCTTCAGTCCTCTCATTAGTGGCTGTAGTGGTTTTTGTTGGGGTTTTTTTAAGTGTTTTCTGTCTGTTTACTCTCTGTGGGACCATATATCACAGGGCCAGAACCTTTCTAGATTAAGTCTGTTCACAGCTGAAATCTTATTGTGAGAGGCAGCAAGTTCCAGAGGCAATGATCTTCCCATCACTGGGGAAGAGGGAGGGCACAATACTCTTGGTTTCTTGTCCTCCAGGAAAATGCATAAGTCTCTTCTTGGATAACTATGATCTTGAATGAGCCATTTCCCCATTCTCTTAGCCACGGAATGTCCAAGGGGTGAGGAGGAGAGTCTGGCCAGAAGGAGCTGATGATATCAGCAAGTCAACGTAGGCTACCCTGTGCCTGAGGATGAAGGTCTACGGTGAATCAGATTTAAGTCTCAAGACTCATTTCCTATGTCATGACCTTCTCTTTCTTGGAAAAAACAGCATTCACAAAGATAGGAATCTATTTAAGAGACTCTTGAAAAATTTCCTCCTCCCCATCCCTTGGGGAGATTCTGTGCAGAAGCCAGCAGAAAACCATAGCATGAAGGGACAACCAACTCAAGTCAACAAAAGAGATAACTATTATGTGAAGGCTGCACTTCTAACAAGACAATTTAATAGTCCTTGCCTTCAAGGAGCTTATGATTATGACTGGGAGGTAGGAGGAGACATATAACATTTGTACAGATGAGTAAATACAAAGATACATGGGAAAAAACAGAATTCGGGGCATTTGGGAAAGACATTGAATACAAGGTGGTATCTAGGAAGTGTCTTTCTAAAAATATTTGTTTCCCAATATATTCTTCCCAAGAATGAGCCCATATGACAAAGAACAAAAAAACAAACTTTTTTAGCCAAAACCAACACATTACCCAAGGCCCATGTTGTCTGCAGAGTTCTACCTACATCTGTGGTTCCCTACTTCTACCAAGAAGGGAGAGAGGTGCCTTCTCATGTCTCTCTTTGGGACCGTGCTTAGTCATGACAATTACACAGAATTTAATCTTGGGATTTGTCTTTTGGTGGGTTTTTTTCTTCTATTTGTCATATTTGCATTGTTGTAGTCCCTCTGCATAGGGCAGCTAAGTGGCACAGTGGATGAAGTGCCTGGCCTGGGGTCAGGAAGACTCATTTTCATGAGTTAAATCTGGCCTCAAACACTCACTAGCTGTGTGACCTGGGCAAATCCCTTTACCCTGTTTGCCTCAGTTTCCTCATCTGTAAAAATGAACTGGTGGAGAAAATGGCAAACTGCTTCAGTATATCTGCCAAGAAAACCCCAAATGGGGTTAGGAAGAATGAGACAGGACTGAAGACAACAGCAACAAAGCCTCTGTATATGCTCTCCCTGGCTCAGCGTACTTCACTCTGCATCAGTTCTGGTGTCTTCCCATGCTTCTCTGCATCCTTCATATTCATCATTTCTTAGAAAACAACGATTTTCCCTTACATCCCCTACCACAATTTAGCCATTCCACAATGAATGGCCATCAACTTTGTCTTCAATTCCTCCTTACTTAAAAAAAATGCTATAAATGTTTTGTAGTATATGGGACCTCTCTTTCTATCATTGCCCTCATTAGGGTCTGTGCCTAGCTATTGGATTCTGAGCACTTGATTTATATCTTTAAGCCAAGGAATCCAGGAGACAGAAGTGAGAAGGGAGGTAGCTCCAGATATGAGTGACCAAAGGAACTGGGGATATTTAGCTTGGAGAATGGAAGAAGTGGGGGAAGGGGGAAGAAGAGGAATGACAAGTTAACTGCTTTCAAGCACTTGAAGCACTGTTATTACCCAGAAGAGAAATTAGTCTTCCTGCTTAAGCCAAGAAGACAAAACCAAGAGTACCAAAAAGACCAATTTAGGTAAGATATGAAGAAAGAATTACTCCTCGTTAGAGGTGTCCAACAGTCGTGTAGACTGCCTCAGGAGGGCATTGGCTTCCCCTCACAGGAGATATTCAAGCAGAGACTGGACAGCAGTTGGCTGAATATGTTAGAATTGGGATTTCCTTTAGCTATGGGTTGGGTTAGATGGTTGGTGAGACCACTCCGTATGAGTCTGATTCTGTGAAGGTGTGATTCATGACATATCAGTGACTAATCAAGTTTACGACCTCACATGGAGGCCTTGGCTCCATCCTCTCTCTCCAGCTCACATGACTTGCTCCAGGTCAGCCATAAACAGGAATGGCCATACCCTTGACCTCCCCACTTATGAGTGTTTTTTTTTTACCTCTGTGATCAAGAATCCTGAAATCCCCATATCTGACCATGATCCCCTTTCATCCCATCTCTCCCTATGCCTTACTTCTCCCATACCTGTATATCCAGTCCCTCCATCTGCAGAACTCTGCTGGGGCATAGCTTTCTCCCTTCCAAATCTAGACCCTCTAGTTAACCCTCTGAACATTATATAGTTCTCTAGTCTCAAATCCCTTTCTCCATTTCCTGTTGCCACTCATACTAAAACCCAAGCCTGGATCATGCCCATCATCTTCCTCCTCTGCTCCTGCTCTAAGCAGAACTGGAGAAAGTACCACCTGCCCAGATGACTGAACCATCAATCCATCATTCACCAAGTACTTAAAATACCAGTAGCAAGGCTTGGGGGATAGAGAGCCTGGGAAGGGCCCCCATACTGGCTGCACGACCCTGAACAAGGGGTTACACTTAGCCTCTCAGTGTTCTGGGTAACTCCATAAGCCTAGAAGGTTCTGACCTGCATTGGTAAAGAGTTTCCTTATCTAAGATTTCCCTTTGCCAGTGAAATTACAGGACCAGACCCTCTCCCCCATGTGCCAAGCACTGTGCTATGTTACCTAGCCTTGACTGGGCAAGCCTTTTGCTCCTCCCTTTTAGCAATCACACTTCTCACAGCAGCTGTTCCAGAATGACCATTCCGTTCTCAGGTTGCCCACACTTCCCTCTTCCTAAGAGCTTGCCGCATACTCTACTGAGAAAATTGGGGGCACTCACCATGAGCTTCCTCTTCTCCCCTCCTCGACAACTCAAAGCCTCTTGACATCATTGCCCATCTTCTCCTCCTCTGCTCCAGTCTTGGGAGAAGTGATCCTTCTCCCCAACACCAGCACTTTCTGTCCACTCAGTGTCCACTCCTCTGGCAGACTGCCCTCATAATTATCCCCTCTCCTTAATTTCCAGTTTCTCTTTGTCTACCAGCCCATTTCCCACAGCATGCAGATATGCCGAAGTGTTCCCTTCTTTCTCTTAAAAAAGCTCTCACCAGAGCTTCTCTGA
>JAQQSW010017974.1:0-11345 GCA_028646575.1 Pseudocheirus occidentalis | reverse complement strand
TCAAATTTTCTGTTCAGCTCTGGTTTTTTCAGCAAGAATGCTTGAAAGTCCTCCACCTCATTGAATGACCATATTTTCCCTTGGAACAATATGCTCAATTTTGCTTGGTAGTTGATTCTTGGTTTTAATCCAAGTTCCCTTAATCTTTGAAATATCGTATTCTAGGCCCTTGGATCCCTCAGTGTAGAAGCTGCCAGATCCTGGGTTATCCTGATAGTGCTTCTGCAGTATTCAAATGGTTTTCTCTTGGCAGCCTGTAATATTTTCTCCTTTAGCTGGATGTTCTGGAACCTGGCAATAACATTTCTAGGAGTTTTCTTTTGGGGATCTTTTTGAAGAGGTCATCGGTCCATTCAGTTTCTGAACCTAACAAATACCTATACATATTTCAAAACCAGTATTAAATGTTATCTCCTCTATTAAGCCTTACCTGACTTCTCCTATCTCCTCTATTCAGAAGCTGTTTCTTGTCTGGACTTCACTTTCCAGTATAATGCCTTGTATTGTGGCTATTTGCATCCAAGCCTTCTCTTCCATTGGCAGACTGAAAGTTTTGTGAGGGCAACAACTATCTTTCTACCCCCATGCACCTAGCACAGTACCTTATATGATGCAAGTGCTCATTAAATATTAATTCAATAAAGGAAGGCCAGAGAAATTTCTTTCATTATTTGAAGGCAACGATATTCTCCTTGGCCCTGGAGGTTAGAACTAGGTAGACCTAGGAGCAGTGAATGAGTGGGGAGCTGGGAAGATTTAAGCTTAGCACAACAACAGTTAGCACCAACCCTCAGGAGCTACCATAAGATGTAGTAGGTTTCACCTTCTCTGGAGTGCTTCAGTAGAAAGAGAATGGCTACTTCTCAATAATGTTCTCTATTGAGGACGTTTCATTTCCTGTCTGTGACTTTTCACAGAGTATAGCCCATGCCTGAAATGCTTTCCCTTCTTGTTTTTCCTTCTTGAATTCCCTAGTTCCCTGAAGGTAGAGGGTGAAGGGAAGAAAAGGAAAAAAGTTTAAATATTTGTTAAATGCTTACCGTTTGTTAAATGTGTTATTCCAGGCACTGTGTCAAGGGCTTTCCACATATTATCTCATTTGATCCTTATTTGAATTCAGGCACCACCTCCTTTAAGAGGCCTTTACTGATTCCCTCAATTTTTTAGTAGTCCCATTCCCTCAAATCATTATTTTAAAATATATCCTATATTTAGTTATCTGTGAATGTGTTATTTCCTCTAGTAGAATGTATGCATCTTGAGGGCAGAAATTATCTCACTTTTGTGCCTAGTGTAGTACCTGAGACATTGTAAGTCCTTAAAAAAATGTTTGCTCATTGATTGCTTTTGAGGACAGAATTCCTGCTCAGGGGTGGGTTGGACCAGATGTCCTCTGAGCATCCTCTCAACTTTGATGTTTTAGGATTCTGAAACTGACCAGCTAAGCTGATTCATGTTTATTCCCATTAGCTCATGGGAGATAGCGATCATGTCAGATGAGATTTTAGAAGTATACAATAATCAGTCCAAATGATCATAGGCACAGGTCCTGAGACAAAAAGTAAACATGAGCTTCCCCTTACTCTAATAGTTTTTTTTTTGTCCTAAGTTCCATCTGGCTTATAATAAGGCAACTGAAAACAAGAGGGTTATTCCAGATTGTGTGTTCTAAGAAGTTATTCAAGTCAGTCTCCATAGAGTAGTGGATGGTACAAGTCTGCTGTCAACAATCCTTTGGAAAAAAAGTTTTAGTAAAAGGATAATGCTTCTTCAGGGAAATTTACAGGAGGGAGAGTGGGAGAGAGGGAAAGAGGGAAAAAGGGAAAGAGGGAGAGAGGAAGCAAGGAAGGAAGGGAGAGAGGGAAGGAGGGAGGGAGGAAGGGGGAAAGAGAGGGGGAGAGAGAGAGAAAGAGGGGGGAAGGAGAGGGAGAGAGAGAGAGAGAAAGTTAAGGTTAGAATTGGAGGCATTTAGGGTTAGGGAGAAATGGATCTTTTTTTTCTTTGGTTTTGTTTTGAAAACTGTATTCAGAGTCTGTTTTTGACTTGAAAACCTTTTTATTTTATGATTACTTCTTTTATTCTGTAGGAAAAAAATGATTTTTGTTTAAATCTATTTGGTAGCACTTAGCAATTAACATGCTTCAATAGAAAACGGTGCCGATAAGCTGAATGTCACTGGTCCAACTCCTAGCTCATTTGACCGGATATAAGGAAGAACTATTTATTACATGACTACAGACCCTACCCTTCTTCTAGGTCAGACATGCATTGAGTACATGCCTTTGGTCACATGTGAGCACCAGTGAAGAAAAGACAGAAAACAACTGGAGAGTTAGCAGGAAACATAACCCTCAAGGCATGCCCAATTGGAGGTAGGTCTCAGTCTCCAGTATATATCCAAAAAGGCAGAATGTCAGTGGAGAGAGAGCTGACTTTGACACTAGGAAGATCTGGGTTCACATCCTTCTTCTGACACTGTTCTGTAACCCTGGGTCAGTTACTTAACCTCTTAGAGACTATACAATACTCTAAGATTCTAAATTGCAGTAATGGTGCGAATCTATAGTGACAGGGGGAATTTCCTCACCTAGGAATTATCTATATCAATAAAGTCACAGGTCCAGTTCCTAGTATTCCTACCAAGGGTAAATAGTACCATCTTCATGTACAAAAGATGGAAGGGGAAGGGGCATTACAATAACAACAACAACAACAACAACCATATAGTTGGCACATGTCAGTGGCACGCGTCACGGGAAGGAAGACCCACTACTGTCCCAAGGCATAAATATTCGTAAGGAAATGAATAGTATGTTGGAATTCTGGATCTTTGGAGGAATTCCTAAAAACATTATTGCTTTAGGGGTCGAATAGTAAAAGGGAGAGGGGTGAAGAAATGGAAAAGCTAAGGTTGGGAGTGGGGAGAACAGTCATTAACTTAAGGTATTTAAAGATAAGCTATCTTTGCAGTAAACCACTGGAATTTTAGGTGGTTTAACACTTCTGCAATGAATGAACATAGTATAATGAGCATATAAAAATGAATCTTCTAAGAGTATGAAGGGATCTTAAGAGAAGTAAGCTAATGTCCTAGTGATTTCTGGGGATTTTGATTGTTATGTGTAAATTCTCTGCCACTCCTAAAGCTGTCCCAGGGTTCACAAGGATGCCTAAGGGTTTGTTTTGTGTTGTATATTTGTGTTTGGGGAACTAGCCTGGGGAGTGCCACTTTTCTTATCAGTTTAGGGCTATGGGGGCAAGCAGAGCAGAGATCAGGGCAAACAAATACCCAGGGGAATCAGCCAGTGACAGTAAGAGTGCCTTCAGATCTCAGACACCTGCTGTGTCTGATCTTCCTGGGGCCTCCCTTATCTGCTTGAAGGTCTCCAGGCTCAGTCTCTGACCATAAAGTGCTTGCTTGGTTTTCCTTACTGGAAGATAGGGAGTCCAAACATCAGTATCACTCCCATTTTATGAAAAAGGAAACCGAGGCCCAGAAATGCTACGTAATTTGCTCAAGGTCAAAAAGTTAGCAAGTATTAGGGGCGTGGACTTGAACAGAGACATTCCAAATTCAAGTCCAGGGGTCTGTCCATGTGATCACACTGTCTTTCCAGAAGGAGGAACAAATAGGTCTGGTTGAGGGGAGCTTTAAATGGCTGGAAACAGAACAGTGGGTCCAACCCTCAAGGAATGACCATGTGAGGGGTGGCAGATCACTGTTCTCTGTATGCTGTGCTGTGTGGTCTACTCAAGATTTATAAACACAGAACCACTGTGCAGTCAGCTGTACAGCCCATCCAAACAAGTGAGTTTCTTCAAAGTGCCAGGGAGTCCTTTAATATGCTCCTTGTGCAAGTGTTTAGTCTTTGTTTACTCTGCCCTAAAGGCAGATCAAATAGGCTATCTTTACATATCTAACTCAATTAAGCAGTTCACTCTTAAGTCAATAACAACACGAAATGTTTAGCCAAGTAAAAGCACTCAGAACTGGGGCAAGTAGTCATGAGGAATCATATTACCATAAAATCTCTTATGACCAAGAATCCACTGGAGCCAGAACACTGTAGAATTCCAACCAATGGGCTATTGGAGAACAACCCATACCAATGAACAGTCTGCTGCCCAGTGGCCCTGTATTTGTAGGTTTCAAAGAGACCTCACAACTCAGCAAATGTGAGTGGGAATGGCTCTCACTCATGCAGACATTCCCCAAAGATCTGGCCCAGGACCAAATTCTTAGCTGGTACTGAGGACATGGGACTCACTCAATATGAAATGGCTGACTTGATTTGACTTAATAATGTCAACCATATGGAATAACCTAATCTCACTGCTAAATAGTCTTTTGTATACTTCTTGGAAATGGAATTTTCCAGTATTCTATAGTTTAGCATATAAAGCTACATGCAGATCACAATGGAATGAAAACACTGGGAAGTAAAAACACAGAGAGAAATCAAGAACAAATACGTCATCAATGTAAACATATCTACTGATAATATAAATAGAACCAAGTGAACCAGACTCCCTTCCTTACCATCATTCATCACATGTTCTTATGTCTGAAAATTTGGACTCAAATAACCCAGCCTTATGACATAACACATCTTCTTTCAAGCAGAACAGTAGTAATAGAAACCCTTAGGATCATAGGATTTAGAACTAGAAGGGACTTCAGAAATAATTTTATGCAATCCCTTCATTTTATAGATGAGGGAACTGAGGTTGTTTGGAGGAGCATGGGGCAGGAGATAAAAGTCATTGTCCAAGCTCACACTGCTAATAATAAGTTTCAGAAGTGTGAACCTGTCTCAGTTCACACACTGAGGTGTGAACCTTACTCTAAACTCAGTGCTCTTTCTTTTAGACTTGAACATCTTTTTTAGGGTGTAATGTAAACATCACTAACCCCCATGTATTTCTTTTTCCTTTAGCTGAGAGGTATTATGGTTGAAGAGATGGAGTGAGAGACTTAGAATCTGGAAGATCTGCTCCTGAACAGTACTAGCTAAATGACCATGGGCAAGTCACTTAACTTCAAAAGCCTCAGGCAACTCTCTATGACTTAAACAGTAAGTTATAGACTGTAATCTGTCTTAGTGGAGGAAGTTCCCACACCCATGAGGAAACCACAGATTTTCCCAGCACTGGACCTGGCCTATTCCATTAGCTATTTTTGTATACTGCAATTCCTGAATGTCAGCAGTGAACAAAATCCCCCTAAGCATCCACCAGAGTGTTTTATAAAAGAGAGGCATCCATTAGACTGTGAGATCAGGGACTATCTTTTGCCTTTCTTTGTAACTAATGCTCAGCCCAATTCTTGGCACCAAGAACTGGCATTTAATAAATATATAGTGATTACAGAAGATAGAAACACTCAAAAAAATTTACTGATTCTTCCCAATGATACAAATACTAGGTATATACCCCAAGGAGGTTAAGTGCAGAGAAGATACTAAATAAAGTAAAATATTTGTATCAGTGACTTTTCATAGTACTAAATACTTGAAAGGAAGTAGGTATCCATCCAGTGAGGAATGGCTTGACAAACTGTGGTATATGAACAAAAATGGAATAGCATTGTACCAGAAAATACCATCCAATATGTAAAATTCAGAGAAACTTTGGCAGTTTTTTTGTGAACTGATACAGAGCAGAGTAAGTACAACTAGAGTCATGTATCCAATGGATACACTAATATAAAGGAAACAACATAGAAAGAATTAAGAATTTGAATCAATGCAATGAACCATAATGACTTTTGAGGACTGAGAGGGAAGTACTTTTCTTGTCTCTAGGTAGAAACATGGACAACTATAGGTAGAGAGTAAGGCCAATGTTGTTAGCCATGGCCAATGTATTGGGGTTTTTTTTTTTGTTTAAATGTATTTCTTTTTTACAAAGCAACAATGCTTTATGGGGAAATTATTGGGAAGTGGCAGCTGTGTTTAAAAAAAGAGTATCCACAAAGCATTAAAATACCTCAGTTAAAGTGCTGGTTACTGGGCATCTGAGGTGTTTACAATATTCATGATTATAAAATAACTGCTGAGTAGGCAGACTCCTGAGCACTCAACTCCCCCTATTAATTCTCATTTTAAATTAGTTACCTTAGTAGATATGGATATTTGATATAGCAGTGAGATCAAGTTAAAGATGACTCAGTCTCTGGCTTCATTATGCCTCTTCTCTGAAAAACATAAAGTCAACAAGGAAACAAATATTATTTGTTACAATTATTCTGTTGGCTTTTGAGTTCCTAACTACTTCTGCCTCATTCTTCCCAGAGCTATGCTTTGTCCTTGCCACAATTGAAAACTTGGCCACTTCTCTGTTCTCTCAGTCCATCTTTTACTGACTCACTCATTTCTTAAGGACCTACCATGTGCACTGGGCTAAGTAACGGGAATACAAAGATTTAAGAAAAAAACAACAGTTCCTGAACTTAAGGAGCTTCCATTTTATTGGGGAAGAAGACATGAATATATATATATATATATATATATATAAAAATAAGCACAGAATACAGAATAGACACAGAATAAGTTCAAGATCGTTGAATAAAAGATGGGAGGGATAGCATTACCAGTTGGGGAATCAAGAAAGGACTTAGTAATAGGTGATACCTGAGCTTCATCTTGAAGAAAGTTAGAGATTCTCTGAGGTAGAGGGGAGGAAGGAATATATTCTAAGCATGGAATGTGGGCAATACAAATGTAAGGAGAGGGAGAGAGTATCATGGAGAGAATGGAGAGAAGGGTTTGGCTAGAGTTCAAGGGTGGGGAATCTGTGACCTCAAGGCTACATGCTAGGTCCTCAAGTGCAGCCCTTTGACTGAATCCAAACCACCCAGAACAAATCCCCTTAATAAAAGGATTTGTTTTGTAAAACTTGGATTCAGTCAGAAGGCCACATCCAAGAACCTAGAAGGCAACATATGCTCTTGAGGTCACAGGTTCCTCCACCCCTGGCACTAGACTATAGAAATCAGTAAGGGTAATAATATATAATAAGGAGAGAAAGATATGTTGGAGCCAAGTTGTAAAGGGCTTTGAAAGGCAAAAAGATCTGGTATTTTGTCCCAGAAACAATATGGAGAGCAAGAAGGTGAGAATAGTGCAGAGGTTACAAACCTGGGAGACCCGAAGAGTAGTGGTGCCTTCTACAGAAATTGGGAAGTTCGGTAGAAGACTGAGTTTTAGGGGAAAAATAATTACTTCTGTTTTGGACAAGTTATATTTGAGATGATTCAGTCCAAAATATTCAATAGACAAATTAGTACTGACTAGTTAACTCCCCCAGAAAGATGTTATTAGTATTCCCAGGGTTCTAAACGACAAATCTATGGTTATCTATCTTCCTAAACATTAGCTCAAGAGCCCCCACTGGTGTTCTTGAAATTCCAAAGTAGACTGATGCTATTTTCTTTGTATAAAAAAGTCTAAGATTATATCTGAGATTACAAATGCTTTTGGAGATGATAGTGGTCATATTTTTTTTTTACAATACTAAACACAGTGCTTGGTGCAAAAGAGCAGTTAACTGTATTTTTAGAAGTCATTTAATTTTATTCTTAAATTAATTAATAAGAAAAAATAACATTTCAGTACACAAAGTGGAATAGGACAATGTGTGAAAACACAAATCTTGATTACATACAGCTTGTTTCTCCTTTAAGGATTTAATACATTCCACATTTTACTTAAAAAAAAAACAACCAAAAGCTTTTTCTGATGAAGATAATTATCTCATTAATTTTGATTAACTTATTAATTGCTTTTTCATTTCCATCATTCATTTCCACAAGATTTTGAGCTCTAAATTTTCTCCCTATTTTTCCCCTCCTAAAGAATAGCATGCATTGTGTTGATCCCTTCCCCCAGTCTGCCCTCCCTTCTATTAGCACCCTCCTCCCTGTTATCTTCTTCCTCCTGACTTTCTTGCAGGGCAAGATAATATCTCATTAATTTTGGAACAAAGATCTTTTTTTAGAAAAAGATAGCTATCATTTCTCAAATATAGAGAGAACTGAGTCAAATTTATAAGAATATGAGTCATTCTCCAATTGACAATAGGTCAAAGGATATGAAGAGGCAGTTTTCAGAAAAAAGAAATCAAAGCTATCTATAGTCATATGAAAAGATGTTTTAAATCACTATTGATTAGGTAAATGCAAATTAAAACAACTTTGAAATACCTCTGTACACCTATCAGATTGGCCAATATGACAGGAAAGGAAAATGACAAATGCTGGGGGGATGTAGAAAAATTGAGACACTGATGCATTGTTAGTAGAGTTGTGAACTGATCCAACCATTCTGGAAAGCAATTTGGAACTATGTCCAAAGGGCTATAAAACTGCATACTCTTTGACCCAGCAATACTACTACTAGGTCTGTACTTCAAAGAGATCTAAAAAAACAAGAGGAAAAAGACCTGTAGGTACAAAAAGATTTATAGAAACTCTTTTTGTGGTTGCAAAGAATTGGAAATTGAGGGGATGCCCATCAAGTGGGGAATGGCAGAACTAGTAATGTTATATGATTGTGATGGATTACTACTGTGCTTTAAGACATGATGAGCAGGATGGTTTCAGGAAAAATTGGAAAGACTTACATGAATTGATTCAAAGTGAAGTGAGTAGAATCAGGAGAAGATTGTACACAGTAACAGCAATACTGTATAATAATTGACTCTGAATGACAGCTATTCTCAGGGATACAGTGTTCTAATTCCAAAGGACTTATGATGGGAAAAATGCTATCCACCTCCAGAGAAAGAACTGATGGCATTTGAAACATACTTAAAAAAAATAAACATTGACAATCTTTTTTACAAAATGTAAACATCGACTTTTGGTCTCTTTGGTAATATACCCAGTGTAAACACAACACAAGGTAACAGTACCTGCTAGCTAAAGAAATTTCTCACTAACAGGGATTAAAAAAAATTCCTGAGTACCATACCTTGTGTTCAGTCATAGTAAGTCTTAAAAATGAACAAATGTTCTAATAGCAGAGACCCAGTCCATACAATTTCTTTTAGAATGGTTATTTTCTCTGATAGTAAGGGATATGGGAGTAAGAATAGAATCTTATATGGGGTAAACTTCCCAACCAAGCAAAAAGTGGAACACATGTCTGGTATGGATCATCAGTTGGGCAAGGAGGAGAATCCAACAAAAACCATTCCAAAGAAGAGCTAGGAATCCTGGTACACTGGAGAGAATGCTGCCTTGAAACCAATGACTCTAGGTTTGAATACTGTATGACCTTGGTCAAGTCACCTAATATTTTGGGGCCTCAGATCAAAAGAAAGAAATTAACGTCTTTTCCCCTGTGACTACTCCAGTCTAGTTCTCTAACTCCACCAGGCCAAGATAATTACCACCTTATCACTGAGTCTCCAAGGATAAGGTGCAATTTTGCCTCCATTATCTTCTAGCAGAACTCTTTTTTAAAAAATAAAATCACTTTTGACATCAGAAGCTGAAGGAAAAGTCCATTTTGAAATATACTTTTAGAACTCTGTTATTCATGGTGTTTTTAATTTGCATTTGGTTGTTCTTTCACAACATAACTAATACGGACATGTTTTGCATGATTATCAAATTGCTTGCCTTGCAGGGAGTGGAGAGAGGAAAGAATAGAATTTAGAACTCAAATTAAAAAATGTTTGTTTACATGTATTTGAGAAAAATAAAATTAAATGTAAAAAACAAAAAATAAAAAGATGGCCAACTGAATTTAGAGAGGGTAGCACTCATCACTTTACTAGGTTGATACTGCAATATTTATATGGTTTACTTTGATACCATTTTTTCCAGAAAGCTCAGACCTTCTCTATTATAGTCATTTTTCCCATATCTCTCTAAGTTACATTGTCACTTCCCTATTTTATTCTTAGCATATGATCTCATTTGAAACTTTACTGAAAAAAGATGAAAGCCATCTTCAATGATCTCCTTCAACTTTTTTTCTAAGTCAAAAGATGTCTGTATCTTCATCCATCTTTCCTTCCTTCTTTCTTATCTAAGAGGAAAAAGTATTCCTTGTCCTATGCCTTTGATTCTCTCCCTTCCACTCCAATCTCCTATAGAACCTTGTTCTATCAATTAGTTTTTCTTTCTTTTCCATCTTTAGTCTCTCTGTTCCCATTGGCTCTACCCACTCTGCATACAAAGAACCTTACCTCTCTCCAATCCAACTTCTCTCAGTCTTGCCATACCTTTGAGCAATACCTCATCTTTCCTTATCTTAACTGTCAAATGTCTTTAAAAAAAAAGGCAACACTTACTGTCTTCATTTTCTTCCTTAACCCTTTGTAATCTGTGTTCTTTTTACCACCATTTTCCTGAACTGGAGTGATCAGAAAGCTCCTTATTACTATATCCAATGGCCTTTTATCAGTCACCATTCTTCTTGCCTTCTTTGCAGTGTTTGACAGTATAGGCCACCTTTTCCCTCTTTAAATTCCTTTAACCCTTGAATTTTGTAGTACAACTTTCTTGGTTCACCTACTTTTTTTTTGACCATTTCTTGTTTTTACCACTGATCATTCTTCCTACTTCTATTCTCTGAATTTAGGGATTCCTCAAGACTTTTCCCTTGACTGTTTTCTTTTCTTTCTATATATGCTCTCCTTTGGTGATTTTACTTGCTCCATTGTCTTATTCTATGACCTGGATGTGAACAGCTCCTAGATGTATATGGGTGCAACTCTTTCTTTATCCTGAACATCATACCCACAGTTCCAGGTGGGTGTTGAAATACTATCTGAAACTGGGTATGTCCCAAATTGAACTTAGTACCTCCCAATTTCCCACCTCTCTAAACCAACTTCTCATCTTTGACTTTCTTATCTAGGTTCACTGCACTGCCATTCTCTAAGTTACACATTATCTTCAACTTCTTCCTTACCTTTTAAACCGACATCTGACATGCTACCACATAGACTTTACCACCTCAAATCTCAAATCCCCTTCTTCCTTCCCATTTCTGCCACAATTGCTCTTGTTCAGGGTCTCTCTGCTTCCTGCTTACATAAAGGTTGCGCCTCTTGGTTCTTTGGGTTTAAATGTTCTTGAACACTTTAATCACTTCTTAAAGTTTGTAAGCATTTTTTATTTTGTTCTGGACTCTTTTTTGAAAACAAAAGTACTCTGTTAAAAACAAGTTTTATTTTAAAGCGTTTATCTCTTTCTTTTCAGCATAAAAGCCACCCAACAAAGACCACCTTTCTATGCCAGTCCTTCCTTCCTTTCTTCCTTCCTTCTTTCCTTCCTTCCTTCCTTCCTTCCCTCCTTCCTTCATTCCTTCCTTCCTTCCTACCTTCCTTCC